>CM022950.1:11743348-12023847 GCA_012931725.1 Litsea cubeba | reverse complement strand
AAAAAAAAAAAAAAAAAAAAAAACCCTTTTCATGATGTGACTATGCAATCTAGGAACTTGGTCCCAAGAGACTCATCATCCACGCCTAGATCTCCCAAAAATAGACACTTTACCCCCTCATAAACTGAAGATACCTTACCAGACTCAGAATCCCCCATTTTACTCAGACCCCCTCCATAGATTGAACTAGTACTTAATTAGATGTACCTGGTACCCACCCACCAGCCCTTCCCCTTTTTTTGCACTACCACTTTCCTACACATGGCTTCTCTTTCCACCCCAAATTCCCACCATGATTTACTTAGTAATGTATGATTCTTTTCGCTGATTCTTCCCACCCTTAAACCTCCTCCTTTCTCTTTGGATCTCGAACAATCCTCCCAGTTGACCAAATGAACACCGATCTCTTGCCACCTTCCCATAAGAAATCCCTTTGAAGCCCTTTAAGCTCTTCACTCTCTCCACTGTTTTCTTAAAAAAAGTGATTAATAATGTACAGGTGAATTTTTGAGAGCTGATTCGACTAAGCTGATCAGCCCTCCTAGATAGAGAGAGGTACCTTCTCTTCCATGAAGCCAGTTTCTTTTCCATTTTTTCCACAACCAGGCCCCACATAGATTCTTGCTCTTGGATTAGCCCCAAAAGGTTAGTTTGGAGCATGATCCTTCATGATAGACTCCTATTCAATAGTTTAGATTGTTGAAAATGACTTAATATGTACCATTGCTGTACTAAATAAAATTGCAATTCTGTTGATCACTTGATTGAGCATTGTATAATCTCTATATCATTTAATGTCTATAGTTTATTTATTTATTATGTTTTTTTGGTGAAAACGCTTTGGTTCACAAAAAAAATTGTTCGCAATCTCATTTCATCCATCCCTAGCCATTTCTCTTAAGGAAATGATAATGTTATTTCAAAATTCTCTGTTTTCTTCCATCCTTTTTTTTTTTTTTTGGCTTTTGTAGTAACAAATAAACTTCACATTTATTGACTTCATCTGAACTAATGGGGGGAAGTACAACTAGTTAAGATTCTCTCCTGGTATACATGCAACATCAGGTGGTAGATGGTAGTAGTCAATTTTCCCAATTGTCAGGGCAGCGGAACATTGGTAGTGTGTAATACTTGGTGGAAATAAGTGTTTGAAATTGTTAGTGGAACTTTGTTAGTGTGTATTAGTTGGTGGGATATCAAGAGTGTAGTTATCGGTGCAGATTCAGTGTAATTTGAAATAGACGATGCAGCGAAGAAGCATCATCTTTGTATTCCTATTTGCTAACCAAAATGATCTTTATTAGAAATAAAAACAACATATGTCGCATGAATCTATTTATTTTTATTCTTACAAAAATTCCATGAACCTATTTATTTATTATTTATTTTATTTCTTTGTCTATTCTAGAGCTGCAGCTTGGGCTGGGTCAAGCTTGGACTTGGATGCCTCAATCCTCATTAAAATCCAGGTGGACTGTGCATTATATGGCCTCGGGACTCGTGCACTTGAAATGGACAAATCCAGAATTACTTATATATTGTGCTAATTTATATATTTCTTACATTTTTATTATGTTTTAGTTATAACTTATGGTAAATAATCCAACTGAAAGGAAATACAATCTTAATAGCAATAAAACCTTACCACCTTTTTATTGGTATTTTGTCTGATCTATTAATTAGAGATTTTATCTCCCTAAAGTTCTAGTTATTTATTTCTACTAATATTTAGAGATGCTATAAATTGAGCATATATTATTTCTGCATTTAAACAGTATATATGGTGAGCCAATAAGAAATGAAAGAAAAAAATCAGCTTGTATGACGTAAATTTTTCTTTAATCTTTTTATTGCTATATTTTAGTGATATTTTGAAAATATTGTTAAAATTATCATGATAATAGTCATATTTATATAATAGTGAAATATTTTCACATAGCTTTTAACATCGCCGGGGTCTGGGCTGAATTTGGAATTCTGCTCGAGTTGGGTTTGAGTTTTTTCTTGGGCTTGGTTTTGAATATTCAGGTCTCATCTGGGCTCTGTGTTGGGCTTACCATAGTCATTTAGGCTAAAAGAATGGGCTTGGTTAATACCTGGTGTGGCCCATCTCTGTTGGCACCCCCCCTAGGCTATCCATTTGGCATTCACCTCAATGTGTATAATTGATAAATTCAAACTATTATTTGTGAATTCCCTGATCCAAGCTGATTGCCCCTCTTCTTATAACCCTTTTATGGTTTCGCCTTGAAGACTATGGGATGGATTATACAAAATCATTTAGATTAAATGGAACTTCTATGATGCTCCAATATCTCATTCCAGGCCCGTTTTCCCCTTCTGAACTGTATTTGCCGCAATGCTGTGTAGATACTGAATGTAACCTGCCTACATGCAAGTAGGGGTTCTTCAGTTCAGAATATCTAAAAGACTGGACCTGGGATTTCTTGTTCATTGTCATGTTTTGGTGATTTGTCACAGAACTTCCAAAGAATTCTAAATGCCTGATGGACTGTGAAGCAGCAGTTATTTTACAAGAATCCAGGAGCAGCTAGGAATATTATGTCAGGATCCAGCAATCAAAAATCCCTGAGTGAGGACCATTCTTATATAACTAATAAGCTGTTTTTTGTTTATCCATTTTCATTGTCTGTGGTAGGGGTTAGTTTGGTTATTTCCTGTGAGAATAATTCTTTGCTAACAATTGAAGATTCTTAATGGGTTTTTATGTCACAGATCATTTTCTAAAGGATTGGAGTATGCCAAAACTGGTAGCCATTATACGGATCCCAAGTCTGTGAGACAAGCCCTTTCGTATCCTTTTACTCGAGTTTTGGACCATACACATTTAATTGGGAAAATTGATGTATTTTGTTTGTGCACTATGCATTATTTGCTCTCATGAATCAACTGGCTTTTGTATCTTTAACTTCATATTTAGGTCTCTGAAACAGAGCAAGGTTTCTGACGGCGAGGTTGTTATTCAATAATGATTTTGTAATTGAATATTTGTATGTGTTTAGATCTGCCATGCATTGCAAGTGGTTTGGATATTTTGGAGAAGAATAGCCGGTTATCCATTCATCTACAGAATTAGTGCAGCATGGAAATTGGAAATGAGATGATGTTATATGGTTTTCTTTTCTTGAGTTGTGCTCAGTGTTTGTCACAAGTACTGATTTGGGGTGAAATTTGGATAACCATCCATTCTGCTTGCTATATATTTGAACTGACTGTTCTGCATAAATCCGAACACATCAGTGGGCAAACTTTCTAATCTGATGTTTTTACATGACAGATATGCCAGATTGGAAACAGTTTCCCGAAACAGTTGATGAAGTATTTTCTCTTGTTCCTTCTCTAAAGGTAAGCATAAATGCATATCATCTATATACTACACTACTACCACGCTCAGTAACGATAATTTTAAGTTGGCAATTATTTATCTTAAAGTTTCTGCTCATATGCACTTCCTTGGCAGTGTCTTTTTTCCTAGTGCCTGTGGATGTACATCAGGAAGCAGATCCACTGGCTAATGGGGAATTTCCAGGCAATCGTGGTTTGTGTCCTATGGAAATTCTTTCCCTTTGTTGTACCTCTAGGTATCATTTGTGTGCTTTAACACAATTCACCATTAGTAATGAGTAAAAGTTTTGCTTTTCAGCAGTATGCATATGGAGCCATTACTACTGCTGTTACCTATAAAAAAAAACTATTAATGTTTTTATTATCATTGTGTTTTTATTGTTATATATATTTTGATCAGTAATGGGTAAAAATATTTTTATTTTTACAATGAAGATGCGAATGACCTTAAACGTAAAAATGCAAGCAGTTAGACTCATTGTCCTGACATAGCTTACTGATTTTAACTCGATTTGAACACTTAAAGACCATATAGCTAAATATCCTAAGGGGTCATTTGTTTGCACTCATTTGCATATGTAAATGATGCACATGCATAATGGTTACACATTATTGAAATATTATGAAGTAGCATGGAGAGAGACAGAGGAAGAGAAAGAGTTTGTAGGCAATAGTTGTGTATCCATTGAGAATCGACCAACAATCTTTTATAATGATATTTACCCTAATCACATGCTATCAATCAACGGTAATTACAATCAGAATCAAAGAATAAACCAAACCAAACCAACCAAGCCTTTTCCCACTAGGTGGGGTCGGCTATATGGATTTGACGACGCCAATCAAATCTGTTTAGGGCTAGATCATGTAGGCAAGATCATGTTTAATAGTTTCTTTCCAACTTCTCTTGGGTCTCCCTCTCCCTCTCCTACTCTTGGCAAACTCCATGCTTTCACACCTTTTAACAGGTGCCTCTGTTGGACGCCTTCAAACATGGCCGAACCATCTCAGTCGATTTTCTCTCATTTTATCTCCAATCGGTACTATTCCTACTATGCCCTAATCTCCTCATTCCTAATCCTATCTCTCCTTGTGATCCCGCACATCCATCTTAGCATTCTCATCTCCGCAACTTCCATCTCTTGACATGATTATGCTTTACTGCCCAACACTCTACAATCATAATCAAATATAAAAGAATCCTAATCTCTATACATAGAAGTATATCAATAAGACACGCTGTATAATGCTTAACCCAGTCCCACACGTGGGATATTCTACATGGGCCTTGATGGGGCTAGATTAGTGTACATGGGCCTTTTTATTTCACGAGTTATCTTCTACACCCCCTCAAATTGATGTGGGAAGATACAAAACATCAATTTGCTAGTAAGATCATCATGCCGTGGTCTGGGAAGAGCTTTTGTGAAGATATTTGCCAACTGATGATGGGTAGAAACTAGGGTTGCAAATGGGTCCCCGATTCTCCGATTACCCCAAGGTTCCGACCCGTTAGGTTCCGGGTCTGGGTCCTTATTTTGGTCCCGATAAGTAAATGGTTCCGGTTCCGGATCCTTTTTTTTGGAACTGTTACCTAAAACGGGTCCGGTTCCGGATCCACAATGACTCATACCCGTAGACCCGGGACCCGACCTAATACTTTAACCTAAATACTTTATTATCTATATGTTACATGGGAACCCCTCATTCTATGTTTCTAACCTAATCTTCCGTCCCCAAACCACATGTTATTGATAGACAAAATGTTACATTTGCTTTGTAGGTGATCCAATTGAATTACGAAAAAGCATGATTATTTTTTTAAAGGAAAAATACAGGTATTAGGGTCCAGACCCAAACCGGATCCAGACCCGCCTCACATACGGTTCCGGTTCCCATTAATATTATCGGGTCCGGTTCCCCCCCCCCCTTAGAAAACGGTTCCGGTTCCACTCTGGACCCGGATCGAAGCCGACCCGTTTACAACCCTAGTAGAAACATGAGGCAAAGTGATCTTCTCATTAACAACATGCGGACGAATGAAGTGACAATAAATTTCAATGTGCTTTGTCCTTTCATGAAAAACTGGATTGTTTGCGATATGGGCATGGATTAAAATATCGGCCGATACCGGTACGTATAGGCCGATACGTACCGGTATCGGTCATTACCGGTATGATATTTTGTAGGGAATCGCCCGCGGACTCGGGGGACCAAAAAATCACCGGAATATCAGTCAATATCAGCCGGTATTTTAAAAATATCGTTCGAATCGATATATCGGCCAATGAATGAATGTTACTTTTCGTCTTCTTCCAGAGCCTGTCTTTTTCTAAGTAATAATAAAAAAAAACAGCATGTTGCATAGAAAGAGAAAACAAAAAAAAGTATATAGGAGATAGATTACAGAGGAAAGGATTGGAGAAAAGTACCTAGATTCTTTGCTGTTGCTACTACACGATCCATCGCCGCACCTTCTTCTCCTCACGGACCTCCGCCTCCCCTCTCCTGCCCCTTTTCCCCTATTCCTCCCTCTTCCCTCATCTTTTTTTCTTTTTCCTTTCTTGCTGTGTTTGGACGATTTTCAATACCAGCTACATGTCTTCACTGTAGTTGCTTTTGGGTATTTGTTAAGAGCCTCGGAACTCGGAAGTACCACAACGGACTTAATAATTCTACGTGTCATTGTCTCGGAACTCAAATGGGCGAAACGCCCTTTCCATTTCCCATTTATTTCTTTCCATCCAATTAAGTGAACCATGAATTTAGATGGAACTTTTGTGGGCTACATGGTGGTGCACATTTATAAATAATCTGAAACCACTCAAATTTAATTGGTCGTTTATGCATGAGTTCTAGCAACATTTCACTCAAATCTGATGGTTTGGCCCAAGTCACATTGATTACTCAAACATAAAAAAAAAATGTATTTAAAAATTTCAAGTAAATATCCAGACCTTTTTATTCTACTAGTACCCTTCTAATACGATATATTACTGAACATTTTTAAATCATTGAAATAAATGCCCTTCTCTTAAATGTAAACAGATTTTTTTAAGTGATTGGATTTGGGGCTTTTTTTTTTCTTTTCGTTTTCTTTTCTTTTTTACTTGGCTCAGTGGCCAAGCTAGAGAGGAGTAAAGCCACCCACTAGGGATCGATCCCTGGTGGGTGGGATGGGAGTGGGAGCCTTTAGCACTAGGTCATCTCTAAGTTCCTTGGATTTGGGGCTTTAGTTGAACACTAAATGATGGATTTATAAACTATAAGGATGAACCAAGGATAAAATACTAAAATTAATATATTCATCAGTTTAAAAAAAAAAGAAAAAAACAATGATACAGGATGTCGTGACTTAGGGGGGCCGATATTTTGATTTATTATTGTTATTAATAGAAAAAAAATGTTTTCTAGCATTTTCTAATATTCTGGATTTTTTGGATATTTTTTACGATTTTTTTTTATTTAAAAAAAAATTCACACCGCGACGACCGCGACGGACCGATAACTGTGGCCGATACCGATATCATATCGGTTTTTCGGCTCGGCCGATATCGCGACCGACACTACGATTTTAAACCATGGATACGGGTGGCACTGGTTTTGTCCCCATACTGAGGTGTAAAAGTTCCGACAAGGACACCCAATTCACAAAGAAGACGTCGTAGCCAAATGATTTCAGCACTAGCAGACGACAATGGCGCGATATTCTGCCTCAGCAGAGGATCTCAAAAACCGTGGTCTGCTTCTTGCATTTTCAGAATATCAGGGATTCCCCAAGAAGCATGTACCAGTCAGTGGTAGATCTTCGAGTATCCGGACAACCAGCCCAATCAGCATCAGCATAAGCGATTAAGTGTAGAGAAGCCCCAGAGGGGTAGAAAATACCATGATTCAGAGTGCCTTTAACATAACGGAGTATGCGCAAAGTGGCACTAAGGTGAGGATGGTTGGGGATTGCTAACAAACTGACTAACAGTATGAACCGCATGAGAAATCCAGCCCGGTCATAGTCAAATAGAGCAGACTACCGATAATGCGGCGGAAAATGGAAGGATCAGCTAGGGGAGGGCCATCATCCGTGCTGATCTTGTTGTTCAATTCCATAGGCGTAGCAAAGATGTTAGCATCATCAAGTTGAGCCGAAGTGACGAAATCTGTAGCATACTACTGTTGATGAACCCGATGCTAGATTTGTTCTGACAAACTCAGCCCGAGGAGTAAGTAAGAGGACCAAGATCCTTCATTCGGAAATGGTGAGTGAGATGATGTTTGAGGGAGTAATGCCAGCAATATCATTGCCACTGATAATCATATATCAACATAAACCAAAAGAAATGTGTATCCCTTCGGTGTCCATCGAAGGAAGAGGGAACAATCAGAATGACTCTGGCGAAATCCATCTTGAAGGATGGCTGCCCGAAATTATCAAACCAAGCCCGGGGAAGCCCGCTTAAGGCCATAAAGAGCTTTCCTCAATTTACAAACATGTTGTGGATGACAAGCATAACCCGGAGGTGGCTTTAAATAAACAGTCTCATGTAAGTCGCCATGAAGAAAGGCATTTTTGACATCCATCTGCCATAGGGGCCAATTGCGGGCTGCAGCTACACAAAGAAGAGTGCGAACAGTGGTCATTTTAGCCACTGGTGCGAAGGTCTTCTCATAGTCAATTCCATAATCCTGCTTATAACCTTATGCAACCAATCTGGCTTTTTAGCGGTCAAGACTCCCATTAGAGTGAACTTTTACAGAATAGATCCATTTATTGCCAATTATAGATGCACTAGCAGGGGCCGGTACCAATTCCCATGTTTTGTTTGCTTCAAGAGCAAGCAGCTCCTCAATCATAGCATCCTGCCAGTATGCAATCTTCGAGGCCTGTGAATATGAGGTGGGTATAGGAACACTAACGAACGAAGTGAAAAGAGAAGGAAAGCCATATCGGTCAGGGGCAACTGAAGGACGACTAGAGCGTCGCAGGGGTATGATACTATCAGAAGAAGTATTAATACCTGAGTAGGCGGCATTGGGAGATGATCAGGAGAAGGAGTCCCCACTAGAGGAACCGTGTTACGCCGAACATAGACATTGATAATAGGAGATGAAGAGGCAGTCGCAGGAAATTGGGGCAGATAAGACACAGCAACAGGATGATTATCCAGCCGCAAAGAAAAGAAAGGAATACGTTCAAGAAGAACACATTACGAGATATTCGCATGCGTTTCTTTACCTGATCAAACACAAAAATCCCTTGTGTTCAGTACTGTAACCTAGAAAGAGACATTTGGCAGCTTGCGGTGATAACTTAGTGCGTTCGGTAGGTGGAAGATGAACAAAGCACAAGCAACCGAAAATACGTAAGTGGGAGTATGAAGGGGCATGACAAAAGAGAGCTTCATAAGGAGTAGTTTTTCCTAGAATAGGTTAGGATGGCAATTGAGGAGATACATAGCAGTCTGTGCAGCATCACACAAAAAATTGAGTGGAACTAAGGATGCAATTAGGTGAGTACGAACAGTTTCAAGAATATGCCCGTTCTTCCTCTTTGCAACACCATTTTGCTGAGGGTATGCAGGCATGATTTTTGATGAAGAATGCCTTTATCAGAAAGGAAGGCAGAAAAATCATGGGACATGTATTCTCCACCGGAGTAGACCTAAGAATTTTTTATTACTTTCTTAAATTGTGTTTGAACCATATTGTAAAACTTTTGAAAGGAGAAAATACTTCAGATTTGAAGCATATGAAATAAATCCAAGTGAAACGAGAATGATCATTAATAAATGTCATATAATACTTAAACCCTGTCCTTCTCAATGTGGGTGCAATTCCCCAAACATTAGTGTGAATAGTTGTTGGAAATAGGTGGGCCTCGTGATAGGTTTAAAAAAACTTTCGAACCACTTGATGCAGGGATCACCTATCCAGAAGGCTACAAAACCCCAATCCGGATCAATTCCTCAAACTCATCAACCAAGTATCAGTAGAAAAAACTATCATTAAGATAGAATATAGCATCAACCAGGCACCGATATAACAATCCACACAGACTACAAATGAAGTAGATTATACCTTGGGAGCTCGGTTGTGCTCTAATGGAGAAGTGTGACAACTTGTTGGATAAGAACTCTTTCTTTTCTAACAAATTAGAATCTCCAGAGACCCAATCGTCTTCCACGCTAATTATCCCATATCAGATCTCTTTTCTTAAGAAGATGGGATCTACAAGAGAAAACCAACTAGAAAGGCTCTCAAAGGAAACTAGAAGAGAACTAAGAAGATGAAACGAAGAGGACGTGCAACAACTTGCATAAAGAAAGGGTTGGGCGTCCAAGGCTTTGGGCATGCACCTCCTTGGGATTAGATGTGTATGTCCAAGCCACCTCTCCTCTTTATTTATAGCACTTAAGCAACCTCCTTTTACTAATTAAAATAGAAGTCTCACTTCCATTAAGAATTAGTAACTATCTCCTTTCTAATTATTATTAAAAGTCTCACTTCCGTTAACAATTAGTTAACTTACTATTACCACTATTAGAAGTCTCACTTCAAATAGAAATAGTAACTTTCTATTTCCTTTCCTTTTAGAGTTCAACTAGAATTAGTATCTTTCTAATAATTGGGCTAGCGTGGGGACCACTAGGGATTACATAGAAAGCTGGCTCCAACTAGGACACCCCGACCCATCTCATGTGCAATCCGGGCCCACAGTTAATTGCAAATAACTCCACTATATAAATGTAATTGAACTCCAGTCTTAGGAATAAATTACATAGAAGACCCTAAACTTCCCTATGACCGCAGTAGGCCCCTCCATCTATATCCATGGATCAATTGGACCTGTCCACCAAATTGGATCCATATGTTATTATCCTTGAGACTCAATTAATTATAGTGATCATCAGTACTATCCAATTAACTCTTAATTGGAATGGACTTACCAATGATAAATCCATTAATTGGCACAAGGGGATGATGAGGATAGATTCCATCTTGACCATTGAATGTTCCCACAGTACTACTACCACGTACCCAAGACACTGAAGTGTTGACCTACAATTGGCCTCACTCCTTGGTGACTCAAAGCAAATGAATAGATAGAAACCCGAGTTTATTAATGTCTCAGGATTATGAGCCTATTGCCAAGGAATTATGGGAGTAGACCTTAAAGTAAAGACAATGTTTCATAAGGTGCTTCTCATGGTCATTCGATACATCCAATGTACCAGCACCATGAATCCAGAATCTTACATTCTGATGATCGAGACAAAATCACACTATCTCATAGTAATCAAAGTGTTGCAACCTTGTCAGTTGAGATGGGCCAATCTCATCACTGGTTGTGAAGATATTTAAGTACAAGATTTGCGACACATGTCTCCCGTATGTGGATCTCATCCATAGCCAGTTGTCACATCTAGTATACTTGTGGATTCTAGTTCATCTCATGAACCATCATGTCATTTGTATTGATTATGTGCAAGTAAGTAATAAAACACCAGTCATCTCATGAAAAGGAAAGCATGATTGTATTGATAAAATAAAGAAATTAATCATTTATTACATCATCTAATGGATTGAGACCATATAAACTACAATAATGTTAAAAGATAACGCACGAGAATGATGAATAGGAAAAGGAAAAATATGGCTCTCACTCAAGCAACAACATTTCACACTTTGATTGAAGGAGGAGGACATCATTTTATCATCAATAGTAGGTTCTAACAACCAATTTTAAACAAAGAAAGTAGATAAGCATTGTTCACATGACCAAGACGACTATGCCACACACAATTCCACAATTTATGAAATTAGGAGAAGAAGAAGAAAGAGGGAATGATTCCAATGTCCAGCAGAAACAGTCAACCATATTTACCTCCCCATCGCGATCACCTTCCCACTTTGCCGCCCCCTGTATGACCAAAACCCAGTGGAAGAAAAGTTAACCCTGTATCCATCATCAATAAGTTGTCCTACAGAAAGTAAATTAGCTGACAATTTTGGAAACAAAGTAGACATTGGGAAGGATGATAGACTGGCCAAAGACACTAGATAAAGTAATGGTACCAATTCCAAAAATGATTAATTGGTTCTCCATTAGCAGTGGTTATTTTTGTCTTTTCCAAGGTAAGGGTGAGAGGCTGTAAAGCTACTTTTTGCAGAAGTCATGTGGTTTGATGCTCCTGAATCTAGAAACCATGTGGATGGGGTGATAGATAGATGAAGACAAAGAGACTGAAGAATGAAAAGCAGGAAATGCTATAGGAGAATGAGTTTGATACCGACCACCATTCATGCCCATAGATGTGTATGCTGAAGTCACTGTGTTCTGAATCAGTTCTTGAATCTGGGCAGGAGTCATGGATACGGCCCCGGAAGAGGTGCTTCTCGTATTAAGGAAAGGTGCTTGAACTTGGAATGCAGTTGGAACATTTTGTTTGGGCAAGTTTGAAGGATTCTGCTTCTGTTGGGGCCCATTCTTTCGCTGTAAGCTGCGACAGTCATAAATAAGATGACCAGAGCGTTTGCAATATCTGCAAACCAATTTCTTACAACAGTTCTTGGCAATATGACCGAAGCCTTTACATTCATAGCATTGAGTAGGCTTGTGATTTGGGGCTGCCAGAAGAGCAGAATTAGCTGGAAGAGGAGCTAGGAATGCTTTTGGTTCTTCAAGAATGGCACGCTGTGAGTTGAGGCGAAGTTCTTCTCGAAGGACTTCTTGGAAGCATGTATCCAGGTTCGCAAAGACCTTTCTATTCATGAGAGCAGACCGAACCGATTCAAATTCTGGTCTTAGATTCATCAGAAATTGGCTAATGTGAGTTTCCTCTTGTAATTGAAGAGCTTTAGAAAAAAATCCAGAAGAGACAGTTTGAATAAGCATAGAATCTTTTTCAGTCCATAAGATGAGAAACCCATTGAAGTATTCCTGCATAGATTTATCTCCTTGACTGAATTTGGCAATTTCACTATCTAAGTGAAATTTGTTGGCTTTATTCGTTTGATGATAGACTTTCTTCAGATGAGCCCACATATCAGCTGCGGCAGTATAAGCTTGAAAAGCAATGGCAAGAGAAGGATCAATGGAGTTAAGTACCCAAGTGATGACCTTAGCATTTTCTTTGGACCAGGTGGATAAGGTTTTTGCATCAGTAGTACTTGTAGTAGTAGGTTTAGTTACCGATCCATCCAGATAACCAAACAATCCTTGGCCTTCTACAAAATTCTTTAGATGAAAAGACCAGGCCATATAATCATTCCCATTAAATTTAAGTGGAATAACATCATATTTCTCCATTGTTTCCAAAGATAGCAGAATGAGAGAGAGATGTGTTTGATCTCCAACACACACGAATCAGTGAGTCAATTAGAATCAGATCCCCTGTTTTGGAGACTTTTGTCCTCAGATAGGGGTAATAAACAACAGCAGTCAATCACAATTCCAGCACAGATGAACCAAAACAGAAAGAAAAGGTCTAATTTGTGATGATATCACTAACCAAGAAGCAATATGCAGATTGAATGGCTGAAATTTGCATTCAGCAGAAAACAACACTGACCAGAGAAAAAGAAGGTGCCAGACAACCCTGTTTTTAGTGCAGAAACTGTCTGTGGGCTCCACAAAGTGGTCCAATCACCGATCAGGATTGATTATCTTGGAAGAGATCTATTGTATCATTGTATGTCCTCTAGTCCAAGTTTGATGAGATTTGGATATAGATTCCCACAAATCTGTATGGTTTTAATGAAAACTTTTTGAAGAAATAGACCCCAAATTCGTCAGATGAAGAAAGGGATGAACAGTACCTTGATTGGTGAAGAAAAATTCCAGAAAAATCGTCAAAATAATCCTAAATAGTAGTCGATCATAATCATGTAGGGTGCTGGTGACTATTGATTGATCAGAGGTGGGCCACCTTGATCAGAGATACTTCAACAGTATCAGCAGAGATATGAAAGGGATGGAAGAAAGAAAAACCACCAGGGAGAAATACTCGAAGAAGTCTCTCTGACTAATGAAAGCCAACTTTCAGAACCTTGATCTCTTATACCATGAAATATTATGAAATAGCATGGAGAAAGACAGAGGAAGAGAAAGAGTTTGTAGGCAATAGTTGTGTACCCATTGAGGATCGACCAACCATCGTTTATAATGATATTTACCCTAATCACATGCTATCAATCGACAGTAATTACAATCAGAATCAAAGAATAAAAGAATCTTAATCTCTATACATAGAAGTATATCCATAAGACGGGCTGTATAATGCTTAACCCAGTCCCACACGTGGGATATTCTACATGGGCCTAGATTAGTGTACATGGGCCTTTTTATTTCATGAGTTTTCTTCTACAATTATCACTTTTGTTTGTACTCATTTACGCATGTGATTTGTAAATGGTGTGTAAATGAAGCCATTTTCATATGAAAATTTATGCACCTGAAGAGGTGTGAAAAGATTACACCTTGTGGTTGGAAGAGGTGCTGGTACAGTTTTGCCATAGATAGGTCGTGGTTTCGAATCCCGTCCCCCACTCTTTTTTTTTTTTTCCAATTCTTATGGGCCCCAAATTTTTTTTCCAAACTGTTGAAATTGTTTATTGGCCCATTAAACCCCAAAATGTTCAGTTTTATTTTTAAATATTCATAGATTTTGAGATATATGACGATCTTAAATATGTAACATGAACCATTCAATGTTTACTCATGTGAAAATGGTGCTTCCAAACAAACATGGTATTGTGTTTCGCATTTGTAAATTTTACAAATGCAACATTCACATATGTAAATTTACATATGTAAATCGCATTTTCACATCACATGTAAATTTACAAATGCAACATTCACATCACATGTAAATTTACAAATGCAACATTCACATATGTAAATTTACATATGTAAATGGCATTTTCACATCACATGTCTAAAAGAGAGCAGCCCCTAAAAGCTTTCTTTTGTAGAAAGTGGCCCATATCTTATAAAAAACAAACGTGCTACGATTGCATTGGGCCCATTGTATATGTGATTGAACAACGCATTAAATGCAGCTGTTTTCATGCCATTTGAACACCTTTGTATATTTGATAGATTATTATTTTCAGAAGTTGGGCTTCATGTTCCCATTGTTTCTTTTCTGTTGTTTGGGCATGTATTGTTAAGAAGAACATGCTTCAGTTGCTCTCTCTTTCTTCAGGCTAACCGGACGAGAAATGAAGGTCCGATCAAAGATGTGCTATCCGAGTTAGCAAAGTTTAAAACTGCCAAGTAAAACCATGTCATATCTGTTTAAATCCAAGGTAAGCACTTCATTGAATTACTGGAAGCCTCACTTGCATTGGAGGACTTTGCTGTGCTGATTGTCACTTGCCTGTTTGGGGGCTTTACTAATGGAGTTGAGTGGAGTAAAGGTTATTTTGAAGAAATAATAAAATATAAGTGGGTTATGATGGTAAATCTTTTTGACTTTTTTTTTTTTATTGAAAAGTGGAGTTTTTTTTGCCTTTTAGTGTAAAAATAAGATTACTTTTTGACTTTTTTTGGAAAAATATGGTGGGAAATTTGAATTAAATTGTTTTGGTAGGATTTTTTTTTTTATAGAAATTGGGGCTTTACCTTACTTAACTCTAAGGGTAGAGTTGCCAAACAAGCCCTAAATGATTACATGACATATCATGAAAGTGTCATGTGAATGATTGAAATGTTTTCCATGTAATCTAACTATCCATATTTTATTCCTACGTAGTATGTTCTTTCCTCCTGCATCATGTCATCTGTCCAGGTCAATCTATTCTATTTTCTTTTGATTTGTTAGAACTTCTAATGCTTTTAGAGCACATTTGATGTTCACTTCATGTTCCACTTATGAGCTATTATACTTTTATGTTGCTATTGCCTATGGTTATTGTTTTTTCATCTTGTTATTGTGTTTCACTTGTACTAATTGATTAAGTGTCAAATGTTAGAATTTTTTTTTCTAGAGTTTTCTCTGATGTTTATTTTATTTATTTATTTATGTTATTTTCTAGCAAAGCAGAATTCATGTTGCCGACCACAACATAGTGGGGATGAGGCTTTGATGATGAGTTATTGATACCATGTTGTGTAGACTTTAGATATATATTATGCTAGACACTAGGTAGCACTTGGTTTCTGGCACATAGATGTTCTCGAGATAACTAGAAAACTAGGATGGCAACAGGTTTAGTTTACATGGGTGATCGACCCCAACTTGCCTCGATTAGGGGCAGGTTTGAATAGTGGTTATTTCTGCGTTCAGCTATTGGTTCTTCTATTGATGCCTTCTGAATATTGTAATTGTTCTCTAATGATTTAATTGGAATTGCTGGCATTACAATCAGATCCATCGGATGTTCGGTCTCCTTGCAACCATATCCATGTCTTCAATGTTTGCCTCAGGTTCCTAAACTGCTTGCATCTTTTGATCAACACTGTCCACAGATAATTCGGGCCCTTTGTCATCTAATTCTTCTGATGTATTATCCATCTTAGGAGTGCTGAATGATGTTTCATCTGACTTTGTTATGATGTCTTCCATTGTTTTGATCTTGCTTCTCAAAAAAAAAAAAAAAGTTCAGCAAATTCTGTTTCTTTTTGCTCGTTCTTTTGTTCTTCAGTTGATAGTGATGATTTAGACGGAGATGCCAAAGTAGTAGCTTGTGGTGAGGGGTTTGCCATGGGTCGCAATTGGATTTTCCCCCCATTCCATTTGAAAGTGTATGTGTTAGCTCCATGGTCAGTGCTGACCTTAAGGCTTTGGTGCAAAGGGCGACTAAACAAGATATATGTGACATTCATCTGTTCTCTTGAATCTGCTAGTCTATTACTTCTCCATCTTTAGATGCCCGGCCTCAATTATAAAAAGGCTTGAAAGGCTGTAGAGAGACTTCTTATGGCATGGCTCAAGCTCCCAGAAGAAGCTTCACTTGGTAGATTGGGAATCCATCTGTAAACCGAAGGATGAGGGAGGCCTACGAATTAGACCCCTAAAGAAGATGAACCAAGCTCTTCTGGGGAAATGGTTCTGGAGGATTGAAGACGGTTCACAAGGCCTTTGGAGATAGGTGCTGGAAAGGAAATACAACCTTCCAAGGCATGGTTAGGACGTCTAAGACCCTCTGAATTCTTCTACTATTTGGAAAGGAATCCTCTCGGTAAAGAAACTCTTCATGGAGAACATTAAGTACCAAATTGGTTCGGGGGAGAGGACCCTCTTTTGGAAAGATAGGTGGGCAGGTGAAAGGGCGTTGTGTGCTTAATTCCCAGACTTGTTTTGGTGTGCATAAGTCAAGGACACGACAGTCAGTTCTTATATGAGCACAATAGGAGGCCAGGTGGTTTGAGGTCCCACTTTTAGGAGGAACTTGAAGGATTATGAAGAATCCCAGTTCATTGCTCTCCTTAACTCCCTGAACTGTCTAATCATTCATAACAATAGGACAGATGCTAGAGTGCGGACACCCTCTAAGAATGGATCCTTTTTTGTGTCCTCTTTCTTTAAGGTTATCCTAAGTAATCCCAGGGAGAGGAGTGGGGTGTATGGTATTTGGAAGTTAAAAGCTCCACCAAGAGTGCTTGTATTCTGGTGGTTGGCTCTAAGAAAGAGGATTCCTACTATAGATCTCTTAAGGAGAGGGATGACGATTGTGAATGGCTGGCTGCCCTATGTGCTTGAAGGACGAAGAATCAGTGGATCATCTCTTGCTTATTTGTAAATCAGCTCTTGCCTATTCTCTCTTCCTTTAGAGGATACTCCTTAGATCAAATTGTGTAACATTGGAAAGAGTTGGCCTATTCTCAGGGCTCTTTCTGTTTTTTCTGCTTTGCTGTCTTTTGCTTTCAGTACTATTCTCTTGTACTGGTTGCCTTTTTTTTAGTGGAAGTAACCATTCAAAAAAAAAAAAAAAGTCTTCATTTGAGCCAACTTTGAAAGGAACAATGCATTGTTGGTTTACGAGAATAGAACAATCGTCAATTGCAACTCTATACGGCTTCGGGTGCTTGTTAGTAGACAACAGAAATTTCTTGATTGATTCTGTGGATATGACATGCATAGCATTGTCACCATTAATAATTATATGGCAAGCCTTGCCTTCACGAGTTACTCTTGTCCAAAAAATAGGGGCTTGATTCTCATTATCTTGCTGTGTGCCATCTGCAACTAAGAGGTGCCAGTGAAGGATAAGCAATGAGCTTCCATCAGCATATGTAACCTCAAGTGGAAGCTGTGTCTCAAATTGTGGTTCTGTGACAGGTTGCTGCATTTCTATCTGCTTATCCTACTATTCATCATCATTGAGTTCTCCTTCACAATGCAGATTTTTGTGCAGACATTCATTTGCTTTATGCCCATGTTGCTTGCAAGAATGAAAAACAATATCTCGCTGATCTGTTCTACAGCATTATTCCGGTTTGCTTGCCATCTTTATTTTTCCGTAGGATTCTGTTGTCCCTGAGGTGGAGCTTGTTGTTGTCTTTGAAATGATTCTGTGGTTTTCCTGGAGGTGGTTGGAACCCTTGCAGTGAGTTCTGGTCGAAATTAGAATGTGTACCCTTCCTATAGAAATCTCCCCAGATTGGGAACCAAAACTTCGACTTGTCTGTTGGCGCAACTCTTGCTCAACTCGTTGCGCCTTGCAAGAGATTTCGTCAATACTTGTAAAGTCAAACATTACTATCATGACCCGAAGTCCGGGTCCTGTCGGATTCCGAATAGTGACTCATGGACACCACATACCATGCATAAATCAAATTAAAATCTTATAAGGACTTAGGCATTTACCTACTTAAATCCAGTCTTTCATTAAAGATCCCAATCCAACAATAAGAATTAAACAATGTCTCAAATAATGCTAAGAAAGTCCCATACATAACCATCACGTTAAAGTTTACTAAAATAAAACATCTAAACTATAGGGCTAATCCCTTGAAAAGCAGTGTCATTTAATGTTATTTTAAGTACTTGCTAAAATTATCTTTAGATTCAACAACCCATGGAAATTACTCTCAACTCGAGTGATCATGATGCGGAGCGGAAAACACGATGCGGGGTGGGAAGGGATGAAGATGGAAGATGGGGGATACGTTCAGGCCTCATGCTTGAAGTGGATCGGCTTCGCACCCGATGGCCTCACGCCATGCCCTTTCCAGGGGAGAGAATAGAGTAAACACTTAATTTTTTTTTTATTAATCATCAAGTCTGCCTAAGCCAAGAGGCTTTACAATGTTTAAATAAGAGAAAACCCTAAAGCAAATCTGGACCATCCAATACTTCAATGGCCAAGATTAAAATATCAAACTAAACACAACTTAATTCATTAATAAACTAAAAATAGAATAGGGATAGGTGGTCTGGGCGGGTGGGTCAACCCATGGGAACCACGGGCCTGTCCTGCATCAACTCTCCCCGACTTGGAGAGAACTCAACCTTGAGTTCAGTAGGTGTCCGCCCGTGTCAAAAGTCAGCTGTATAGCTTCCCATTGCGTTTCTTGATCTACATGCTCTACACATGGCTTTGACGATTCATTCGAAATCTTTTTCCCAGTAGACGTTAAGCATTGTGTCTATTGGTTTCCGGATCTAGTTTTGATGCGTGCTTGAACAAACAGATGATTTAGATCTTGAACTTGACTGAACTGCACACAATCTTCTAACAATGATAGCCTATCCCCGAAGATGAAATCAATATGGGGAACTTCATGACCGTTTCCTTATCTCCTTGGCTTCTTTCAATTTTTTATCCATGTTGTCAATAGACAGAGACTCAATTTCTCTGTCTTCCCATGCATCTGAAATATGACCTTCATGAGTTGTGCATGTTACTTCATCCGAGGTGATTATGGAATCTTTTGCTTCATGTCCTGTCTTCTCAGTGTCAACTTTTACATTTTCTCCAATGGGTTCCTCAACATGTGTTTTTTGAGACTTTCCTTTCGGAGACTTTGATGTTCGAATGCGAGACTGTTAGAGCCTGTACTCAACACGGATGGCTTCCGTATATCCTTAAAAAATGTCTTTGCATTGTTTCATAGTCTTTAATATGTCTGGTTGCAAACTGATGCAGCATAGACCTCATGGCCACATGTGTAGGGCCCACGTAGATTTAGGAATTTATTTTTATGTCATTAGTTTCTTTAAATATTGTAATTAGGAATAGGTTTCCATTTTATTTAGTTGCCTAGATTAATTAGATTTCTTAGGCCCTAAGTTATCATTCTTATTTATATGGCATTGTAGTGAAGAATTATTCAGAGAGTTGATTAATGAAATTGGGTTTTCCCATTGAGGTGCGTCCTCGTTATCGTCTCTGCGGAGACTTATTGTGTCTTCAGACACGCGCTTCGGAGCCAATTGTGCTTTGAGCACTTCCATGCAAGCCCTAACCCTAGGGCCTGCATCACAAACCTCTGAGAAAACGATCAAAATCACGGTTCTCTCTTTTTAGTTTACATAAACACTGCAACTTTGAGAATTCATCAATGGTCAAGTCTCCTGGTCTTAGATTAATTTTTTTTCTTCAAAGTAGACCTTATTCGCATAATACCAATCTCCATATTTACATGCATATACCATTCTTTGAATTGTATTGTATAATTCGATGATTTGCAACTTCATATTAGTTTGCAATTCAATGTTGACGTGAATGTGAAGACCGAAATTTTAATGCTTCTTAAAAATCACAAAAAACTAACCTGCGTCGTAGATCTGCTTGATGGAAGGTGCTAGTGAAATTGGATCGTTAATCAGAATCCAGATGCCCAAGATATGACAGTTTGAAGATCAATGGCTGAAATTTAATTGAATGCGGCCCAGATTTGTCCAATTTGCGTGACTACTGTTGATGTCACTGCTGGACTGATGCAGTTTTTATTATTATTTTTTATTTTTTTAAAAACTTCTGCTAGTCGGGTTGGATTGACCTGAATTGAAGCCTGTTGGTTGGGCTGTCACATATCATAGAAAGCGCACACGTGTGAAGAGAAAAACTTTCTTTCTTGCTTCCTCGATTCCTGTGCATGCCGAAGAAATGGGTTCAGAACCCAGATTTCTCCTGTTGCTCAAAGGCTGATGAAGGTGGAGGTTGCAATGTAGATGGAGAGGTGAGATTGCTGATGCTGGCCTTGCAGACTCTGTACGATGGTGAGCTGAGGGATTGTGGAGTCGGCAATGGAGCTATGGTTGCGTGTCGTGTTTCAAACAGAGTAGAGAGAGGGCGATGGGTGAAGACGATGTAGGCGTTGCTTCTAATGTTTGGTTGGACCTCGATGCCAGCGATGGAAGACCGTGCAACAGACTAAGGTGCCAGGTATGCCGATTTTCTCACTGCTGCTCTTTTCTTTGTTTTTCTTTCTCTCAGATTCTCTCTCTTGGCCATGGTTAAAAAAATCGAACTCAGGACTTGACTTTGCCATGGCCAAGTCCGAGTCGACTCGGCCGAGTGCCGAGTCAGGTTTAGTCCACTAGAATGCCCAGAAAAATAAAATAAAAATAGAGACAGTTGTGTGGGTCGATAAAAAAAGAAACAAAGGTGGGTTGGATGGGCTAAGACTGTGAGTGTATTGAAAAGAAGAAAAGAAGAAAAGAAGAAGAAGTGTACCAGGCACCTGCAAGCACCATCAGCAGCAACAACACTGCAACAGCAGCCCTCACAGCACTGCAAGTCTGCAACATTGCAACGGCACTGCAACACCACTACAACACTTCTGCAACAGCAGCCAGCAGCAGCAACAGTGACGTTTTCTTTTCTTTTTTTTTTTTTAGGAGAAGACAACAACAGTGACCTTACAACAGCAATAGAAGTACAAAGTACAGAACAGACCCACCTAGTGCTGGCTAGCTGTTCGGATATATATTTTTTAAAATTTCTGTCTAGTCCTGTCCTTTCCTCTTGTCCCCTTCTTTTTCCTTTTTGTTTCTTTTTTCTTACCGAGTTGACTCGTGGGATTCGGAACGCCCGAGTCCCACTCATTCAAGTTCGAGTGCAAGGATTCGACTCGGTATGTGCCTAGTTCAAGTTGACTTGGACATTTTTTTAAACCATGCTCTCGGCCTTCTTCTCCTGCTCTCTTTTTTTCTTTCGGCCTAGGGTTATTGGAGGATGAAGAAGAGGGGAGTGGGTGATGGGTTTGATTGGGTTTTGAATGGCTTGGATGTAGTTCGGCCAATGGGTTCCTATAGGTTTTGAATGAAAATCTGGTGCGGGGATCTGGGTTTTGCGAATAGGGTGCAGGTACTGGTTGAGGTTTTAAGGTTTTGGGTAAATTGGGGTTTCAGATCTCAGATTTAGGGAAAAAAATTAAGGTCCGGGGTGAAGGGTGTGATGGAGAAAGGGGTTTGGTTGGGGTACAATGGCTGGAGGATTTGTGGTTTGGGTTTGGCCTGTGACGGTTTTGGTGTTTCTGGGATTTGCAGGGCTGTGCAGTGCTCGGATTGAATGATTGATTAGGTTTTGAGATTTTCGTGGGTTGTCTTGGGCTTTGGATGGTGGTGGGATTTTGGATCCGTATGGATGTAAGTGTCAGATTTAGGAGGGATGACAGTGATGGTACTGCACGGAGGAGGGAATGCCTATTATCAAATCCTGAGTGGATCGATCTTCGGGTCTGATACTGATTGATTTGGAGCAGTACACGATGCGGGGTGGGAAGGGATGAAGATGGACAATGGGGGATATGTTCGGGCCTCACGCCCGAAGGGATGAAGATGGAAGATGGGGGCTTAACATCTGATGGCCTCACGCCATGCCTTTTCTAAGAGGAGGGAATTGAGTAAACACTCGTTTTTTTTTATTATATATTTTTTTAATATTAATCACCAAGTCTACCCAAGCCAAGAGGCTTTACAATGTTTAAATAAGAGAAAACTTAACCCTAAAGGAAATCTAGACCATCCAATACTTCAATGGCCAAGATTAAAATATCAAATTAAACACAACTTGATTCATAAATAAACTCTAAATAGACTAGGGATAGGTGGGCTGGGCCCAAAGGGGTCGAGCCATGGGAACCATGTGTCTGTCCTGCATCAGATTGTCTCGTATCTATGTTTCTTAGATTTTCCATTACGAGTCTTAGTGTTTGTTGTACTAGTTATTGGAGTAGAGTAGGATGCAAATGGGTTGGGTTTGGCATGGGTCAAGGTAAACCCAAACCCACCCCTTTTCGCACTTGCTATGCTCTATATCAGACCCCTCCTGTAGTGGGTTTATAGATATGTGCTGCCAAACCTGTTTTGTGATGGGTACATGTTTGGTTGGGTTTGACATTGTTTGTCCTTTAAAATTTTATTTTAAGGTCTTCAATTTTGAAAAAGAAAAAAAAATCATGTCTGGATTGTGACAAAAATCTTACATTGGTTGTCAACCTACCTAACACAACCCTCCTTTATCTGGATTAGGACTGGTATGATAGATCTAAATAAGTGCAGCGTATCGAAGGATTTGGCCAATAATAGAACGAAATGGAGAAGAAAATTAATGTTGTTGACCCCAACATAGTTTGGTCAATGCTTTGATGATGAAGATAAAATATGAAAAAAAATGTTTTTTTTTTTTATTGTCTCTTGTACCAAACTATAAACTCAGCAACGCCTTTTTTCAAAAGTCAATACTAACTGCACTAGGTAAGTTTTCTTTATTATGTTCTATTAGCAAATATGAAAATGAATCATAATGGGCTGGAGCAGGTCAAGGCGGCCAAAATCCGGACCCACACTGAACCCAACTCGGGTCAAAATTTAATATACTTATCTCCCCCATGCCCTACAAAACCAATACCATTCCCACCCCTAATCAGGCACCCATTTATCCCGACCCATTGCTATTCTTGAGGGTATAATTGCAATGTACAATAATGGGAGGAATTACCATTAAAAAAGAAGTAATGGCTGCAACACCTGCAAGAGGGACGTAAGACCATATCTACCTAATTCGATGGTTCTGGTCTTGAACTGCGAACTGTTCAAATCGAACAATTTGCAGTTCGATTCGCCATAGTTTGAAAAAGAAAATGCCTGATTTGAAGCAGTTCGCTGTAGAAGAGAGTTGAAAAATGAAAGGCTGGTTAAGGGGGGAAATGGAGAAGTTCAAAAGCTTGCGGCTTGCCCAGTTACCTCTTGCTTTTAGCATCAGTTACCCCGCCCCCACCCCCAAAACCCCCTATGTATGTAGATGATGATTGATGACCTACCATTGTAGTCTATGCTATACATATAAACTACTTTTACATATATTTACTGTCTTCCTTTTCTTTCTAATAGAGCCCCACCTATCATCTACTTAATCCCCTTACCAACACATGCCTATGATTGTGAGGCCTACATATCAAATTTGTTGAGCACCACTCAGTTTTAAACTCGTGATTGTGTTACAAATTGCATATTATTTGTCTCATCTTTCTAAATCAAACAGTTCAAACTTCAAAGGTTAATCACATTTCTTAGAATATGTTAAAAAATCAATCTAGTCAATATCGAGGCCTCTACTGGATCGGTCACAGTGAATTATAATCACAAATGAAGCTAGTCATGTGTAAAACATGATTGGTGAAACGGTGGGCCTCACTCCTATTGAAATTAAATTTCAGATTTGAGGGCATGCGGTTTCAGGAGGTTTTAAATCTAGCATGTGTACACGTTACCACCATTTTTAAAAGAAATTTATCATAGACGAGGACGTAAGTTGGACCGACAAATATGCAAGTCATAGAATTTCATTAAATTATATATTTGAACTATTTTATCGATTTTGTCGAATTCGAACTCCAAATTAGTCAAATTGGGAAACAAACTAAATGAACCTATCTCATTGAATTTTCGAATCAAGGTAAGTGTCGAATTGCGAACTGTGACTTAGAATGTGAACTATTGAACTACGAACTGGGTAACTATGGTTTGGACAAGAAGGTGAAGCCAAGACTGCCTTTTGGGTTCCATTGCTTGGAAAAGAAGAAGGCAAGATAAAAGATGAGAGGAGAAAGATAAAGTTACTTTTGCTAATAAAGAGACAAAAGAGGCAATTTTGTCCATTCTCGGGAGGAAAGATAAGAAAGAGTTACTTCTTACTTTTTTTCCTTTTCTCATAAGAAAAGAGACAGAGAAGAAGGATTTCCTCTTTTTCTTAAGCACCGGAAGTAACTCGAGAACAGCGGCAAACATGGCTTTTCACTGTCCTTAACACGTCATGTGTTTGCAGCTTTGAAACACGTGCAATTGAGGGCTTGCCTGTCATAGATCAAATTGCATGAGACTTGCTTCAAACAGCCCACTGTCCAGTTCATTTCAAGAGCCCATCCAACAACTCTCATCGCTGACAGAGCAGAGTATCTGGTCAAAGCAGATCTGACTGATCAAGGGCCAAGATTTATTTTCGCAATTTTGGAGCGATCTAACATCAGATTGCATATCCGTTTTCACTTGCGTGTTTGTGGAAGAAGATCTACACATCAGGCCAATCAACTTTTTTAATTATATAAACTAAAAATATGCCTCCCAAGAAGCATATAAAAGTGGAGTCTTCATCTTCATCCATGGAGGAATTGACTAGAACCGTTGCGGAATTAACTGGAACCGTGGCTCAATTATGTACAACGATTGCTGAACTCCAACAAACTCTTGAAGGAATAGATACCTAAATACCACCGTTGAAAATAATCCGTGTGCGGATAAATCATCGAGATGAAGAAGAAAATATTCGGAATCAACGAGATCAAGTGGTGAATGATATTAATCGAGATTTAGGAATTTAACTCTTGATTCCTGAATATGATGGTAACTTGAAACCAGATGGATTGTTAATGTGCGTCGAAAATATTTTTGCATATAAGCCTATGACGGAGGGCCATAAAGTCACACCGTTGGCAACTCGATTTCACAATTATACCAAGATATGGTGAGCCGAGTTGCAAAAGAAAAGGTGGAGAGAATATAAATCTTGTTGAGACATGGGTTAAAATGAAGAACCTTTTGAAACAAAAGTTCCTTTTAGTCAATTACTCAAGATATTTGCGTTCAAGTTTTCAAGATTTAAAACAAGGATCCAGGTCAGTTGTTGAGTATTCTAAGGGCCTGTTTCTTTCCTGAAATTTCTGACAGGAATTCCACATGTTGAGGTTTTTTATGGACATGATGTGACGTCATGTCCCCTGGCATTTGCAAATCCCATGTTTGTTCATAAGCATTTCCAAATTCCAGCCAGATGAAAGGGTCTCAAATGACATTTGAGAATTAAGGAATTTCACCCTCTTCACTTTTTGGTGGAATTTCTGGATGCTCATGTGCAAGGGAGCATCTAGGAACTCCACTATGTCTGGGAATTCAGAAATCCCCTAGACAAGAATTCCTTGAATTCCAGCAAAGAAATAGGCCCGAAAGAATTTATGACAATGTGATAATGTTGATGAAATCATCCAACATGCCATCAAAGCTGAGGACATTGCAAACTATCAAGCCTGAAAAGTGAGTGCGTTTAAATGGCTTGCACAAAAGACCCCATCAAAGCCGGATTCTAATCCAAGTGGTAGTTCCTTGAAAAACGTTTTCTCTAAGCCTGAAGGCGAAAGTAAGATCACATGTTTCCATTGTAAACAACAGGGGCATCGATCTTTTGAATGTCTAAAACGCATAAACCTTATAGAAGCTGAAGGTGATGAGAAGGATTTATGATGCCTAGATACGGCACGGATACGGCAGGGACACGCCATAGACGTGGCAAGGACACGGATTTTACATGTGAAAAGTGAAGTATTGGATACGATACGACACGATACGTTGCCCATTTTGAAGTATCCATGCATCATAGAGAAGGATACATAAGATGATCCGAAAGATAAAGAAATAGAAGAAGCGGAGGAAATAGCTCTCGAGGAGGGTGGTGAAACTCTCGTAGTCCTCATGTTTTCATTGTAAACAGCAGGGGCATCGATCACTTGAATGTCCAAAACGCATAAACCTTATAGAAGGTGAAGGTGATGTGAAGGATACACAAGATCCAAAAGATAAAGAAATAGAAGAAGTGGAGGAAATAGCTCCCTAGAAGGGTGGTGGAACTCTCATAGTCCTCAAAGAGGTTGCACATGTTGAGAAGAAATGGTTGCAAAAAGAAATTTTTCATTCAACAGGTACAATACATGAGCAAAACTGCACAGTTGTGATTAATGGAGGAAGTTGTGTAAACATCAAATCTCAAGCTCTTGTAGATATCTTGAAGCTGTGAAGGTTTGTGAAAATTACCACCCTTATTTTGTTCAATGGTTAACAATAGGTGATGAAGTGCAAATGCGACATGTGTTGAGTTATTTATTGCCATTGGCGAAGACTATAACCATTCAGTTTGGTGTGATGTGCTACCAATGGATAGTGATGATATATTACTTGGACGACCATGGATGTATGACAAGAATTGAACTTACGGCATGCGTGGCAATACATACACGTTTGTTCACGTTGGAAAGCAAGTTACACTCCATCTAAGAAGCCAGGACCACCATAGAAGGGATCGAGATCCAGTGTCACAAAGGAAGCTCTTCAAATACACCATGTCTACAGGGGAAAGGTGAAAAAGACCTGAGTTCGAGATCAAACTCTTTTTTCAACCTTAGGGAATGATGCAGAATGGATGAGCACACGTATGGGACCAGCCAAGAAGGCTTAGAGATTTTCTTATTTTAAGATCTTTACTTGTTATTAGTTTCTGATTTTTGCTTAAGAGTTGTAATTAGGATACTTTCTATTTTTTTGCTTTCCTAGTTGATTAGGTTTTCTTAGTCCCTAAGCTGCTTTTCCTATTCATATGCATTGTAAGAGACTTAGATCTCAATTTTTTTTATAATTAATAGAAATTGAGTGTTTTTATCCCTCAGAGGTGTGTCCTCGTGTTGAAGTCTTTGTAGACACGCGTTTTGGCACTTCTAGTTCTACGCAAGCCCTAACCCTAGGATCCGCATCAATAAACCCTTTATAATACCTGGAAATTTAGGACAACATTTTGTAGCTTTCTTCAAAATCTGAAGAACAGTAAAATAAGCTTGTCGTTTTCATATTCATATTTGTTATTATATCTACGTAATTTATTCAAAGTATGCAATACTAGGACATGAACAATTTATTACATACATTAGACTATCATTGATTGAGAGATCATATATAGAACCATAAGAGAGAAAAGGAGAATAATGTCGCATCTCTTAGGGTCGACTGTGACTTAAATATATAGGGGATAAATCCCTGTTTACATGCTAATCATTCTTATCAAGATAAATACAAATATGGTGTAGATCCATAATTAGAGCTAACTGCTAAGGCATGTACACATGTACATTTAAATGGGC
Organism: Litsea cubeba; assembly: GCA_012931725.1. NCBI lineage: Eukaryota > Viridiplantae > Streptophyta > Magnoliopsida > Laurales > Lauraceae > Litsea > Litsea cubeba. Next base: position 11,996,129 of record CM022950.1, on the reverse strand, counting down.
CTGCGGTATTGGGCCTAGATTGACACGTCCCCCTCAAATTGATACGGGAAAGTCATAAAGCAGCAATTTGGAGACAAGAAATTGATGTCGAGGCCGAGGAAGTCCCTTAGTGAAGATATCTGCAAACTGAAACTCGGTAGGGACATGAGGTAGACTGATAACATCACGCCTGTATTCGTCTCGAATAAAGTGGCAATCAACTTCTATATGTTTTGTGCGCTCATGAAGAACATGATTTTCAGTGATTCTGATTGCCCCGGTATTATCAACATTCAACGAAGTAGGAGAGGCCTGTGCAAATCCGAGTTCCGAAAGAAGTCCCCGAAGCCATAAGACTTCAGAACAAGGAGAGGACATGGCTCGATATTCAGCCTCCGTGATGATTTGGAGACCCGTTCTTGTTTCTTGCATTTTCAAGAAATGAGAGATTTACCGAGGTACATACACCAACCAGTGGTGGACCGTATGGTATTTGGACAGCCAGCCTAGTCAGCATCTGCATAAGCTGTCAGAAGTAGACGATTATCCTTTTGATAATATAAACCACGCGCTCCAGGGGCTAATAAATACCGGATAATTCGCTTCACGACTGTTAGATGAAGATGTCGAGGAGATGTCATGAATTGGCTGACAAGATTGACAGCATAAGATATGTCAGGCCTGGTGATGGTGAGATAGAAAAGACTGCCGACGAGTCTCCGGTATGTATGTTAATCAGGAAGAAGATCACCATCATCTTTACTCAACTTAAAGTTGACTTCGAGCGGCGTAAACTTAGGAAGATTCCTGGAGATCAGCAAGCTCAATAAGATCTGCCGCATATTTGTGTTGATTGATAAACAGGTCTTTGAGAGTCTGATGCACCTCTAAAGCCCAAAAAATAATGCAGATGACCCAAATCCTTCATATGGAATGAATCTCGAAGAGAGGCGTAAAGGGATTTTATCATACCATCATCAGTGCCGGTGATAATAATATCATCAACATATACGAAGAGAACAATAAAGCCAATAGATGCGTGGCTCAGAAAAAGAGATGGATCGTAAGGACTTGGAATAAAGCCAATCGTGCCTAAAACAATATCTGAATATTTCGAACTACACTCGAGGAGCTTGCTTGAGACCGTAAAGAGATCTTCGTAAGTGACATACAGATTTCTTAGTCGGAGAGGGTACTCCTTGTGGTATCCGCAGATAGACCTCCTCTTTCAAGTCGCCATGGAGAAAAGCATTCTTGACATCCATTTGGTATAATGGCTAAGATTGAGAAGCAGCAATGGCGAGAAGTAACCTAACGGATGTCATTTCTGCAACTAGCGCAAATGTCTCTTCATAGTCAATGCCATACTCTTGTCAGTTGCCAAGTGCCACAAGTCTCGCTTTATGTCTATCCAAGGAACCATCAGATTTAAGTTTTATCGAGTAGATCCATTTGCAACCGATGAGTTTAACTGAAGAAGGACATTCCACAATATCCCAGGTGTGATTCTGGGTCAATGCATCTAATTCGTTTTTCATGGCCCGGTTCCAACAATCATGTTACACAGCATGCAAATAAGAGCTTGGGATGGAAACATATGATAGTGATGTCATCAAGGAAGCATGGGTAAATCCATAAAGTCCGGAGGAGCGACGCAAGGTACCAGTAGATGTGGGACAGAGATCTGATCAGAGTTTGGGGATGAAAAGGCAAGGATTTTTCGCAACTATTGGAAGAAGTCCCACTCGAAACGGATCAAAATCCATAATCTTGGACGACTGTGATGAAAACTTCTTGATAAAACTGAAATATCACAAAATATGCAAGATGGCCTACCTCTGATGAGAAAAATTGCTGGAAAAATTGTGATAAATAAGAGGAATAATAGGCGAGCTTAGTGACTGATTTTTTTCAGGGCCATTTGGCACTTTACTCTGAAAATCAAGTGGAGTGAAGTGAAATAAAAAGTATGAATAAAAAATGTAGTGGGTTATGATGGTATTTTGTTTTTAGTTTTTGGGGATAGAATGTTGTTGACTTTTTGTATGGGAAATAGAGTTTTTTTTTGTCTTTTAGTGAGTAATTGTTGTTGCTTTTTGACTTTTTGTTGGAAAAGTTGGAGAGAGTATGAATAAAATATAAGTGACTTTTTGACATTACTCTACTTGACTTTACAAGTAGAAATACCAAACTAGCCCCAGTTTATGATATGATGATCTCCGGTGGGCCACGGGTGATCTGCGATGATCGGGAATGATCAAAGATGATCAGACTGGTTTCAGAAGGCTTCCAGAACTTTGGAAGATTACCAGAGGATGATCAAAGGAGATCGAATGAGCTCTGATACCATGTCATTGATTGAGAGATCAGATATAGAACCATAAGAGAGAGAAGGAGAATAATGTTGTATCCCTTAGGGTCGACTATGACTTGAATATATAGGGGATAAATCCCTGTTTACATGCTAATCATTCTTATCAAGATAAATACAAATATGGTGTAGATCCATAATTAGAGCTAACTACTATGGCATGTACACATGTACATTTAAATGGGCCTGCGGTATTGGGCCTAGGTTGACATAGACTACTAATTACACTAGCAGATTTTAAGTTGAGATACACTATCACCTTTTTTCAAGCTCATGCTCAAAGGAGTGTTCATGCAACACTCAAATGATACAATTTTGGCATTAACTCATCAATATTACATTATTTTAAGGATTTTAATCCCTAATATTACATTTGCTTCTCATAAATCATTCATAGGGAAGGTATTAGAAATGATACTTTTAGGTCCTTTCTGAACTTAAATTTATTTTGAAAATTAATAGGTCATATAAACATAAATACAGTTAATTTCTTTGCTAGTTTGGAGTATGCATTTTTTACTTCATCTATTTTAAAGCCATTACAAATTACTACTTCATCAAACTATTGGTGCCACTATTTGGGAGCTTGTTAAACCATACGAGGACTTAACTTATTTGCAGAACTTTAGCTTTTTTCCTAAAATAATACACACTTCAGGGTACTCTGTGTATGTGTGCGAGTGAGCATATGCTAATTTTCTGGAATGATCTGGTCTTCTCCCCATGATCAATCCAACCCAATCAGACCATCTGGCTATGGACTATAACTCACCAAAATTTGATGCTTGCTTCAGTTTTCCCTGTCCTCGAATTGATCATGAACAAAAAAAAAAGTGACTATCAACAGCTAGGAATTGTCTGACCGTAAGGCCCTTAAAATAGTGCTTCCTATGACTAGACGGTTCCCATTTTTTGCAACATTCCCAATGGCATGTTCGTTTCTTATATGTGTACATGACAGAACAGCTGGAGATGATGTCCCCTCCTGGATGCATGCCAGTTAACGGGTAGAGAGTTGGTGGTCTTTGCATGACATACCTATTTGCAAATAAATGGAAGCGTTTTGATTGGAAAGCAAAGTCTGCATTGTAGTGGAATTCCTACCTGTTGACAGAGTTTGATGAGTGCCAAATTTCCATAATCAATTCAAGCTGCGTTCACAGAAAAACGGATGAGTTTCAAATATTGGGTGAGTGCTAACTCAGAGGGTTTGGGGGTGTGTGTGTGCAGGGGTTTGGATTTGATCATATGGTGACCTGGTTTATAAATCACCATTTAAAAAGGCAGTTTTTTTTCTGTCCATTTTATGGATTACTTATACTATGAATCATTTCTATAACTAATTCAATTTTGACCACATTATAAAAAAAAGGAACTTATTCTATTTAAATGAGAATTTTTTTTTTTTGAATTCTATCACTTCTTTTTGTTTGGAGCCCTTGGCTGCTTATCTTGCTTATATTCTATAGAATTACCAGGTTCGTGGTTTTGATTTGTTAAAGATTATATTCTACCTCATTGTCTGAAGTTTTTTTCTAAAAAAGAGCTTTAAGGGGCTGCAATTGCCTCTGAGAGAAGGATAGATCATTTCTACAATATGAGTGTCAGTTTTTTCTAAATCCTCTTTCATTCAAGTTATTTCTTTCATCGAGGAGAATCAAGTATGTTCTGTAGAATTATTTTATTTGTTGAAGGAGAATCAAGTTTATGTTAGTTTTAAATGGAAATGTATGTCCGAAGGTAGAAACATCTCCATCAGACTCGGATTAAATTTGAATATTCTTGTTTTAGGGAATTATATGCGTGTGATGGTACAATGAGTGTAATTGTTTTGGCATAATTTCATATAAAACCTATTGCCATTTTTATCTCATCTCCAACCTTGGACTGAATGGAAAGTCACACCCTTTTTGGTAAACAAAGATACTCATAAAACTTTATTTGTGCTGAAACATAATCCCCATTGGGGACAATATTGAAATGCACTCCTATTATGGTAAAATATTATTTTTCTCATGTATATTTACTTGGAAAACAAAATATTGCAGGAACCCAAGCAGCAGCAGTTAATCTTGACCATGGTGGTTATGTGAGGGAATTGATATTTTTTGATGGCTAGCACAGCGAATCATTGATCCTGTTATGGTATTTTAAATGGACGAATCATTTGTTTTCTGGGTGGACGAATTTGTATTCTGTGCATTTTGTTATTTGACTTTGGTGTTTGTTATATTGTCTCCTGTTTTATGATCTGAAGACATGTAGGGGATGTATGTCTATGATTAAAGTTTGGATGTTTGTCTCTCTAGTTGTTTAAAATAAAGTAAGGGTATCAATTTAAATGAATTTTGTTTTTCTACACCTTTTATGAGAACCCTCTACAAACTATTTACTTTTTGAGGCCACCACAATTCAGTTAGGTCTGTATAATGGGAAGAGCTAATCCTGGATTAAGGATTGTTAAAAAAAAGTCACCCAGTTATAAAGTGATTGCCATTGATTTAAGGTTACAAAAATTTAAGGTGCTTCAATTCAACACTAGGTACCACCCCAGTCAGGATGCATTTTGGGCCAGTGCTATTACATGGGAAGGATGGGGGTGTTAAAGGTTGATAGACCACAAGTGGGCCCCACAAAAACTTTGTAAAGGGTTCTCTGAAATTCTTACCATTTTAAGTGTTGATAGTTGCAACGTGCTCATAGCTCAATCAATGAGGAAAAGAAAAGAAAACAAAAGTGTCATCATTTTTTTCACTTTGTTCAGGTACAATTAGGTTGGGCACAGCCATTCTAACTTGTTAAGTGCATCCTATCTGATTTTTCATCACTCACAAGTATCAGGATCTAAATCTCTGGATGACCATATATCCTACAGTATGTCAGCAGGTCCTTTATTCTCTATTTTAAAGCAAAAGCTAGATTGAACTGATGAGCACCTTCCCAACTATAGAGGCTGATCTTTGTTTTTTGCTCCTTTTGTCCTTTCTCAAACAAGCTAGAGCTCCAACTGCCAGATCTACTATAGAGCGTGTGCAGCTTGATGGTTAGAGCTTGGCCTGTCTTCATACATGCAATTAATGTATGTTAATGAACTGTACTTGGAATTGAACTTAGGCTTATGTTAATCAATCAAGCTGAGCTCTAGCCAAGCCCTTAATTGAGGCGAGACCGACAGGATGTAGCTTGAGCTTGGCTCAATCACAGAAAAAAGAAGAAGAAAGGAACAGTTGAGCTGGAGGCTGTGCCTAAGCAAGCCGAGTCGAGCTGGCTTGACCTATTAACGGCCCTTTTATCTCACAGCCCTAAATTTGTCCAAATTGCCAATTGACAGTAATCACTAGTGTGGAAGGCCTAGCTTTTCTTTTATAACATACATTGATTGAACTTTGGTGTCAGAAGTGGGTTCAATATGAGTGGCATTTAGCGATTGTAAAAAACAGAGGAGAAACTTGCTTTATTTTGATAGAATCTAGACTTGGCAACTCTGTGGAGGTTTCTCTAAACTGTAGCTGAGCTGGTAAATGACATACGCCTAAGTTCGATTCCCAAAGTAGCAGGGTGGAGGTATCTCCAAACTGTAGCTGTAGTAAGGGACATAAAGTTCGATTCCCAAAGCAGCAGAGTAAGGTATGGTTCACAGCCCAAAATCAGAGTCCTGTGTGCTTTGAGTGAAATTTGACTCCAAGCAGGGTTCTCATGTTGGTCCTCTCTTGAACACGTTCTCACGTACAGTGGTGGGTGCATCCAAGTGAACTCACATACTGTTTAAGCAATTACTGCTAGGGAATAAAAAATTTTTGTCATCGCCTTGCCCATTTAATTATTGGCCCTTAAAGATCCTGATCCTGGCCATTGGCCAAAAGATAGGTCTGGCCGACTCAATTATTGATAGTTTGGTCCCATCTATGTTGAAATTGTTGACCCAGACTGAGCTATGGAGTTGGGCCTTTATGGAGACTCAGGCCCTGAACCAGGCCACATATCTCAAGGGTCAAAATCTCAGGCCCCTGCAGTTCATGATCAGCTCAGATGAATTAATAAAAAAAAAAAAAGAAGAAAAGAGTTCATGTACCTAATCATTGCCCCCCACAGTACCCTCCTACTTTGTATGTAGTGTATGCTTACCAGTGAACTGCATATTGTTCATACAAAGTTGTGGAACACAGCCTGTCACAAGGATAAAGAGGGAGGAGAGAGAGATTTTGTTGTTATGTTAACGAACTCCAAGCTTGGGCCCACCTAAAGGACATCACAATAACGGTTGCGATAGGTCATGTAAAAAACGAAAATAGAAAATCTCACTTAAGACTTCTGGGGAAAAATAACACCACCACTAGATCTTCCTAACTCTTTATTAGAAGTAGGTGCGCCTTTTAGATGGATTTCAAAAACTTGTCTCCTCCACATGGTCATTTTTCGCATTCCTTCTCTCTAATACGTCAATCTTCTTCCCACATCGCACCTCCACGTAGATATATGGCACTTTCAAACCCAATTTTTGGATTATTTTTTCAAATCTCTCATTTAGGTAGGATGACTTGTTTTTTTGTTTCAATCCTTCGGAGGATTAGCTACTGCCGTATGTTTTTTTTTATCAATTGGTTTTCTTCACATATGATATATGGTTGTTCCATTATTTATTAATTTGATAAAAGTAGAGCGTTGAGGTGGATGTATGGTAAAAATAGAATAGATAAAATTAGAAATGAATACTTTTGAGAATAAGACATAATATAAATAAATAATATAATATTAGAGAAATCCGTTTGAGATGGTATGTCTAATACAGGTGGATGGGCAATGACGCTCGTTAAAAAGTTTGGATATACAGTTCGATGGCCCACAAACTAAAATAAAAGAGTTACCCTTATGTGTATCAAAATAGTAAAAATAATATCGAAATAGTAAAAATAAATTTAAGGGGGGTTCTGTTGGCACCTCGTTTTTTGCTATTCCCACCGAATTTCTCTCCACACCGATGTATAAAAGTTGGATTTTTACATATTTTACTTCCTGCACCTATCAATATACCCAAACTATCCTTGCCATTTAGACCTCATCTACGTACTGTACCCACACACGTTCCTTCACCGGCTTAACCATTGATGTTCTGTCACCGGAAACCTCCTACATTCATCTTTGACGATTAGCCAAGTGAAGCCAAGTGAAGGGAACGAACCGCATAAGAAATCAACGACCTCAAACCTCCGTTTTAATCAAAGGTAAGTCACCTTCCTTCTTGACCATTCTCATTGTGTTTTTTTTTTTTATTACAAATAAGTCAATGTAGCAACTAATTTGCATAAAAATATGTTCAAAGGATACATATGCTTTGATAGTGTTCACATAATATATCTATTTGCTGTCCATTTGCATTGGTTTGAGTTTTAAAAAAAAATTTTTTTTTTCCTACACTGCGATCTATTCGGTCCTGAAAGTTTGGAACCAATCATTATGTTCAGAATCATATATTCGGACATTATACGAATGTTCGGAAACTAATTTTCGGAAGGTCCCAATATGTTCGGAACCTAATGTTCGATTATAGCTCTTATGTTTGGAAATTAAATTTCGAACAATAGGCATGGTGTCGGGAATTAAATTCCGTACATTCTAGATTAGTTCGCATTCACAGTGCCGAACAGTAATAGGTAACACTCTTCTTCCAACCGTTTCAGAATTGGATATGTTACACTCCGTCTCGAATTAATGAAGATTAAGGCTAATTAATTGAGACTTATGCTAATTAAGCATAATTAATTGAATTAATGTTGGTTAATGACCAAAAAGAGATAAACAAGTCTCTAATGATTGAATTGAGCATAATGAAGTGAAATTGAATGAAATTAAGATCATTGAGTTGAGATTTGGTTTAAATGAGTAGAGATAAGGACTTCTTTGTAAATACGGATTTTCGCATATTTCGTCGAATACGGTAAAATTGGATACCATCGCGTGTATCTCAATTAATATATTAACTTTCATAACATACACAATTAGTTTTGACTTGACATTAGTCAAAAGAGCCCTCATTTGACTTAAAGTGTAAATGAGTGTAGGAAAGTGGGTTTAAATGCAAAATGATGACTTATATAAGCTAAGAGATACATCCTTTGCTCATTTTCCAAAACCCAGGCAACTTTCTCCTCTTCTTTTCTTTCTTCCTTCCATTTCTCTTAATCAAGGGTGATCTTTGGAGAGCTCAAGTAGTTATGAAGGAGAACTCCATCTTCTTCCTCTCCTCATCCTCCATTTTTAGAACATTTGGAGCTTGAAGAAGAACTCAATATTCTTCATTTAAGCTACGAGTAAGTGCCTTGGACCTTTTATAGAATTTCCAAGTTCTATTAAGTGTGTGAAGGTGATTTCTAGCATGAATAGCTTATAAGATATCTCTCTTGCATGTTTTATGAAATTAGGGTTTGATTAAAAAAAAAAGGGGTTTGACCTCAAGCCAAGCTTAGAAAGAGGGGTTTTTGTTCAAGAAGCTTCAAGAGAGGCAAGTGCATATATTTTCTATGTGGTTATGTTAATATCTATGCATTGCCTTGATTAGAATCATTTATGAAATTTTCATTGTAGATTAGAATGAGATTTATTGTGAATGAATGATGGATTAGAAGTGGGTATTGGAATGTATATGAGTTGATAAATGAGGAAGGACAAGAGGTCCTATTTGTGTGCATGTATACAATGGAATTGTAGGAAAAATGGAAGAAGAATGGCAGAAATCAGAGGTTTGGGAACTAGTCCCGGACCTGTCCGATCGATCGGCCATCAGGTCCGATCGATCGGACTGTCCCTTAACTGGGACGTGTTTCTGTCCGATCGCTCGGACCTGAAGGTTGGATTTCAGGGTTCGTTAGATCGTAGATGTTTCTTATGAAATTAATTACTCTCTAAACTAGTTTTTAGAGCTAACTATTATGAGATTAGAGGTCAATTGAATTAATGAAAAATAAAAGGAGATTTTCAAGTGATTGAACCATAAGTTTAATAATGTAATGACTGTTCAATGGATTATAGATTAGACCTCTATGAGTGATAATTACGGGGACTCTAGTGTACACATTAATTAAAAGTGATGCCCATCAAGAATAGCACGTACATTAGATAACCAAGAGTTACACTCGAATGGTTGGTTGGAATCATGAAAGAAATGAGTGGAATTTCTAATTATCCGAATTCCATCATTGGCATGTGTTTGTATTCATATCGTAATTAGTATTGTTGAACTCTAGTTCATATCTAGGGTGACAAGAGTAATGTTTAGTCCATTTTTAACTGCTTTACTAGACTTGTATGTATTGAATTGAATCTAGAAATGGATTAAGGTAATAGCTCATAAGTTTGGCACTACATAGCTATTTCATCAAATTAATGAATGATTATTCCTACTGCAGTAGATGGATTTGGGGGCGTTCCGGAGCTCCGTGGTGATGCTAGTTGCCCCTGGCCCGGGCACTAGTAAGTCCCACAATATTGAATGACTGTCATTGAAAGATTATGACTATACTATTCCTTCCATTTGGAAAATGAATCCTTCTTTTGAAGGAAGATGGTAAAAGAATGAAAAGTAATGTAATGAATGCTATTGTAGTTGCCAAATTGTTTATGTCCATTAATTGACTAATGATATTATTTATGAAATGAATTGTTAGAATTGATTGAAATGAGATTGAATGGAATTGTATAGGTATTAACATGTTATATCATGAAATTATGTATAAATTGTTGAACCGTCGTGTTCATTAGTTTTATTGATGGCATTACAGGCCCAATTGCCCATACCGGCCCTATAGCGGCCCCAGCGCCAGCGGAGGAGACTGCTCCGGTTTCCTCCAAGAGGACTGATAAAATGGAATAGACGGGATACCAACTGATACAAGTATCCGAGTGCGTCATGAAATGGAGATTCATTTTGGGGATGTTTAGATTCTTTTTGAGAGAAATTATTTTTGGGAATTCGATTTTTGGTCACCTTGTATTGTATTTGAATATACAATGGTTGACAAAACAATTCTTGTATAAGACCTCACTTTTGATTAGGATTATACCTTGATGAATGGATGACATTAAATATATATGTATTCCGCAATTTTTATATTTGACAGAATATTGTATGATTATCCCTTGTGGATCTCGTTTTAATTTTGGTTAATGCGAGATCTACGGGAGTAAGTATGGGATCACGATCCGGGGGTTTAACGGATCTCGGGCCCGGGTCGTAACATACTTATTGTATGGTATCAGAGCGAGTTTAAGGAACTAGTTAAAAGCTTTTAAGGGTCGTTTGTCTTTTACGCGTGGTTTATGTAAATACAATTTATACATGTAAAAGAAGAATATTCAAATTTTAAGTATGTAACGTTTACACATGTGTTTCCTTTTACAACGTTTGTCTAATAACACTATTTTCGCATCATTTACACATGTGATTCATTTTTCTATGTTTGTTTCAATATGTATAACGATTTTGTAAATGATACTTATTAATCATTAAATTATATTCTACTATAATGACATGAAAAGAAGACAAAAAATGTCAAATTTATATCAAAGTTTTCATTTGCATTTTAGATTCTTAAAAAATAACATGTTTTTCAACAAGAAATATACTTTTCAAAAATAGATATTTCTATCAATGATCACCTTTAAAAAAATACATTCCAACATGTTTAGTTAAAGAAATAAGAGTTTATAGTAGGATGGTTAAGAAAAATAGGATTATTATTAATTTTTTTATTAATTAATATTTAGTTTAATATTATCTTAATTCATTATTTGATTTGCATAAAACTTAACCAATGCATCTCACCGGTTTTATGCTAATATTAATTAATTATAGAAAGTTCTTAAAATGAGTATTTTATTGCTAAGTCCAATTATATTAAAAGTATCACAAATTTATTATGGTTAGATAAAATTGCTTTATACATTATTTTTGAATGATACCATAATGCTATATAAAATACATTCTTCCTTTTCTCTTACATTCGTTTATACATGTTTAAATATTTTTAAAGTAATACAATAATAAATAATTTTAGAAAAGTCATTGAGATATTGGAAGAAAATCTAATAGGAGAAGAGAAGGTAGAGAATCAAATTCTAAAAGAATAAACCTATAAAGTAAATAGATTTTATAAAGTTTTTTTTTTGTATAGCAAGGCAAGATATATAAATAGAGAGGTTACCTTTATAAAAGGGGATGAGATGCAGTGAGGGTTTTCATTCATAGGTTTCATCGGTCTTGATGCATCTTTTATTATTATTTTGTAAATGCGTTGGAGGGGGGTTTCGAACCCAAAACCTCTTTGATGGAAATGTCTTTTTTATTATTATTTTTCTAAATGCGTTAGAGGGGGGTTTCGAACCCAGAACCTCTTTGACGGAAACTGCCCCAAAACCAAATCGTCCGCCTCCAACGGGTATTCTTTGAAATCATATGTGCTTTGGTATTATCTTTTCCCACCTCAACAGATGTTCAAATCTTGGTGTGAAAATGAGCTCATTTTCACATAATTTACATATCTGATTTACACACAATATGCGTAAATACTTGTCGACAAACATTACTGATGCGTAAATTTTACGCATGTTCACCATTTACATATGTAAATGAGTGTAGACAAACGACCCCTAAAAGACTTAGAAATGTGAGAACGTGTGAGGAACGTTATGCGTGTACAAATCCACTCTTGGATTTGTGTTAATCCTTTAGCTATATATGTGATGCATATGTGATGCATGTGATGGAAGTATGAGATGTGTATTAGTATCTTTAATCCTTTAGCTATATATGTGATGCATATGTGATGTATGTGATGGAAGTATGAGATGTGTATTAGTATCTTACCTTCCATATTATTTACAGAATGGCATCAGGATCAAGAAGTGATAACTTTGTTGAAGTCGTCATTGGTGCACCTACCCCTGTTAGGGATTTTGTGTATTGCAATTTGATGGATGCATTATCATTTTAGCATCTCATGAATTTTCACACATGCATTGAGTTAAAAACCTTGAAATCTGATTTTCTACATGCATTGTTTTTAAATATTGTAAATCTTAGTTTGTGCATGTTTTGGATTTAAATCTTGGATGCATTTGTTTTTGAAAAGATCTTAAATCAAGCTAGCCCATGTTTTAAAGTTCATATTATATTTGGCTTTTAATGTTTCATGATTTTAAAAGCACTTAGATGATTTAAAATCATGTTTCCAAGCTTGGTTTAATGGCCCAAAAATCCCCACAAGAAAATACTTTGAAATATGTAAAGTTGGGATTTTTGTCTAAGGCTGTCGGTCAACCAACAGTGGAACCGAGGCCAACCAAGAGGCTTCATCGGTTCCAAAAACAGATAGCGACTTGTTGACTATCTTTGTGCTGTCGGTTCAGCCGTCGGTTCCATGTCGGTCAACCGACAAATGAGGGTCAACCGATAAATGTATAACGGTCAGAAAACTTTCGAAAACATGACCGTTGCCTAGTGACCGTTGAGGTGTCGGTCGACCGACACCTACCTGTCGGTCGACCGACAGGTATCCGTTGGCAGCTTTTTTTTCTATAAAAGCAAGCTCATTCCTTTGGCCCAAGTTGATGAATTTTAAGCCATTCTTGAAGAGCTTTGAGGCCAAAGAAAGGGGAAGAGCTAAGGAAGGCTAATGGGTCATTCGGAAATGCTAAAGCTTGGATTAATGAAGTTAAACCACCAAGTAAGCTTTGCCTTTTACTAATCATATATTTTTATGCTTTGTCTAAATTATTGGTAAATGATTTTAAGCATATTAACTATGATGTGTTGAATCATCTACTTCCTTTAATCTTTGATTTTAAGTCATAGGATTCTTCACTTAGATTCAAACAAAGTTTTGTTTTAAAACTTTACAAATCATGTTTTATGAAAATCTTTGATTTCCTCTTTAACATGATTCTATTTATTGTTTGAATCTTCTTTGTTGTTTTCATACATTTAAATCTTAGTTAAATTAGTTTTTGAAAACAACATTGCACATGCATCACTTGATTAGTCTTAATCATTTTCATACAACTTGTGGTCTTTAGATTTTCATATCATTCACAAGTTTGTAATTGTTCAAGTGATTTGCATTTGACTTCAATCATATCTTTTATGTACTTTAAACTTTGAAATGCTTTAAGCATAAAATTCATTGGACTTAATTTTATCTTGATTGAAGTTCTACACACACACACTTCATGAGCATTCATCTTTGCATTACTTAGAGTGTTGTGTGAGTTAGATTTACATTTTCATATTCGCCTATTTAGAGGCAATTTTATTTGAGCTTAAATTGTAATCTCTTAGAGTGTTTTGTCAAGACACTTTCTTCGAGAGAAATCATTTGCTTGTAAGGTTATTGCTTAGCCATATAAAAGCATTGTGTAAAGGTTGTTGTTTAGCCTAGAAAAACAACATTGTAAGGTTATTGCTTATCCTAGAAAAGCATAGTTGTAGAGGTTATTGCTTAGCCTAGAAAAGCATAGTTGTAGAGGTTATTGCTTAGCCTATTGAAAAGCATACTTAGTGGAAATCCGGTGGGGTGTTGGATACACAAGCCGGTAGTGGATGTAGGCATTGAGGCCGAACCACTATAAATCTTTCTGTAGTGGTGATTGTTTTGTTTAAGCTTCCGCATTTTGTATGTTAATCATCACATGTGACTAGTTAGTTGTTAAGAAATTAAAATTGATCATAATTAGTCATTAAGTGTAGATCACCCTATTCACCCCCCCTCTAGGGTTAGGATCTCCCGGACTTACAACCCCCACAGTGGTGGATGCTGATGCTAGGTTTACTGCCATCCTAGAGCAGTTCGCCAGAAGTAATGAAGCACAATTAGCCACACAAGCTCAACTGGCTAGGAGCAATGAGTAATTGGCTAAGAGCCAAGAGGCACAACTAGCTATGCAAGTCCAGATTGCCTCCATATTACAAACGCAGAGCTCAATTGCAGACTCCACCGGCAGCACCCATTCAACCACCTCTTGGTATGGCAACACAAGTGGTGGTGCAGCCAAAAGAAAAGGATCCTAATGTCCTTTACAAGCAATTCCGGAAGAGAGGAGCTACAGAGTTCCATGGTACTGAGGGTATCATACAAGCTGATGAGTGGTTGGAACACATTGAACATGTGTTTGAAACAATCACCTGCACACAGAAGTAGAAAGTTTTGCTTGCCTCTTCCATGTTGAGAGGGGTAGCGAACATTTGGTGGAAGAGTGTCAAAGACGCACTCTTAGCGATCCCAGAAGTTGAGATGTGGAAATCTTTTAAGAAACAGTTTACGAGAAAGTTTGTACCAGAACATGTGCAACTGAGAAAGGAATTCGAATTCCTAAATCTGAAACAAGGGCAGATGACAGTGTCTGCATATGTGCACACTTTTTTGCAACTGGCTAAGTATGCTACCGACATGGTAGATACGGAAGAAAAGAAAGTGAAGAGGTTCCTCAACGGTTTGAACCGTTCATACAAGAAGATGGTAGTGGCATCGAATAAGCCCACTACATTCGATGAGGCAGTGATAGAGCGTTTACTGCTAAAGAAGTACACAGAGAGGAATCTGCTGATAGTTTAAAGAGGAGTAGTAGTGGCACCAATAATTCTTGGTCTCAGAAGGGAGGAACATTCAAGAACAAGAACAAGAAGCAAAGGTCTGCTGCAAGGACTGAGGATAAACCAGTCTGTGAGACTTGTGGAAAAGCTCACAGGACTGAGGCATGTTGGAGAACTACTGGGGCTTGTTTGATCTGTGGTTCTTTGGAACACAGAATGTCTCAATGTCCAAGAGCAAGGAGATACAATAGAGCTCCATACCAGCAGCGTGCTTAAGGGCAAGCAGTGATTCCTGCTCCTCCAAGACAGTTAGCCTTGCCAGCACCTCCTGTTGGAGCACGTCAGCAGCAGCCATGTCAAGGACCTCAGCGTCAGTGGTAACAACCACAACAAAATAGGCCACAACATGCAGGAATGGCCTATGCTGTAAATAGAGAGCAAGCTGAAGCTGCCACAAATGTGGTTGAAGGTACAGTTCTGGTAGATGGTAGACATGCATTTGCTTTATTTGACCCAGGGTCTACACATTCATTTGTAGCACCTTCATTTTGTTATGATATGCAAGAACGGGTAATGCAATTGCCATATGATTTTGTTGTAATTACTCCGTTAGGGAAGATAGTAGTGTGTGAGTTATATATTCGCCAATGTAGTGTCAAAATTGGGGAAGTGTTAAAGCCCGCTGACTTAGTAATGTTAGCGATGAATGATTCGATGTAATCTTTGGCATAGATTGGCTTGCAAAGTACATGGCTTGTTTAAACTGTTTCCACAAAATCATTACTTTCAAAGTGGATGAGGCCAATGCCAGTGTGATGTTTGAAGGAGTTCGTAAGAAATACGATACCTGGCTTGTCTCAGCACTCAAGGCTGAACGGTTGATGCATAGTGGTTGTGAAGGCTACATTGCATTTATTTTTGAGAAGAAGTCTGTACAAGAGTTAAAGGATATTCCCGTAGTCTGTGAATTTCTAAATGTATTTCCAGATGAGGTGCCATGTTTACCTTCAGCAAGGGAAGTAGACTTCACTATTGAACTTGTGCCAGGTACAGCACCAATATCAAAGGCACCGTATAGGATGGCACCGTTGGAGTTGTATGAGTTGAAGAAACAAATAGAGGATTTACTCGACAAAGGTTTTATCATGCCTAGTGTCTCACCTTGGGGAGCACCTATCCTATTTGTGAAGAAGAAGGATGGCACCATTCGGATGTGCATCGATTATAGGCAGAAAATCCAAGTAATAATTAAAAATAAGTATCCATTGCCTAGGATTGATGAGTTGTTTGATCAACTCCAGGGCGCGGCCTACTTTTTCATGATTGATCTTCGATCTGGATATCATCAAATTCGAATAAAAGACCAAGATGTGTAGAAGACTGCGTTTAGGACTCTTTATGGCCACTATGAATTTTTAGTGATGCCTTTTGGTCTAACAAATGCACATGTAGTTTTCATGGCTTTGATGAACAGAGTATTTGCTGCATATCTGGACCAGTTTGTCGTAGTTTTATTGATAACATTCTGGTATACTCAAAGTCAGAGTAAGAACATTCACACCACTTACGGACAGCCTTGCAATTACTAAGAGATAATCAGCTATATGCAAAACTTGAGAAGTGTGAATTCTGGTTGCAGAAAATTGCGTTTCTGGGTCACATAATTACCAGAGACAGATTGGCTATTGATTCAGCCAAGATTGAAGCAATTACCAATTGGCAGAGTCTGAAAATTTTGTCAAAAGTTCGGAGCTTCTTAGGGTTGCCGGGCTATTACAGGAGATTTGTAAAGGACTTCTCTAAGGGTCATTTGTCTACACCCATTTACATATGTAAATGGTGAATATGCGTAATATTTACTTATCATTAATGTTTGTCTACAAGTATTTACGCATCTTGTGTGTAAATCAGATGTGTAAATGGTGTGAAAATGAGCCCATTTTCACACCACGATTTGAACACCTGTTTAGGTGGGAAAAGAGAATATACCAAAGCACATGTGATTTCAAAGAATACCCGTTGGAGGCGGACGGTTTGGTTTTGGGGCAGTTTCCGTCAAAGAGGTTTTGGGTTCGAAACCCCCCTCTAACGCATTTAGGAAAATAATAATAAAAGAGGTATTTCCATCAAAGAGGTTCTGGGTTCGAACCCCCCCACCAACGCATTTACAAAATAATAATAAAAGATGCATCAAAACCGATGAAACTTATGAATGAAAACCCTCACTGCATCTCATCTCCTTTTATGAAGGTAACCTTTCTATTTATATCTCTTGCCTTGCTAAAAAAAAACCTTTATAAAATCTATTTACTTTGTAGGTTTATTATTTCAGAATTTGATTCCCTATCTTCTCTTCTCCTATTAGATTTTCTTCCAATATCTCAATGACTTTTCTAAAATTATTTATTATTATATTACTTTAAAAATATTTAAATATGTATAAATGAATGTAAGAGAAAAGGAAGAATGTATTTTATATAGCATTATGGTATCATTCAAAAATAATGTATAAAAGCAATTTTATCTAACCATAATAAATTTGTGATACTTTTAATATAATTGGACTTAGCAATAAAATACCCATTTTAAGAACTTTCTATAATTGATTAATATTAGCATAAAACCAGTGAGATGCACTGGTTAAGTTTTATGCAAATCAAATAATGAATTAAGATAATATTAAACTAAACATTAATTAATTAAAATATTAATAATAATCCTATTTTTCTTAACCATCCGAATATAAACTCTTATTTCCTTGACCAAACGTGTTGGAATGCATTTTTTTAAAGGTGGTCATTGATAGAAATATCTATTTTTGAAAAGTATATTTAATGTTGAAAAACATGTTCTTTTTTAAGGATCTAAAATGAAAATGAAAACTTTGATATAAATAAGACCTTTTTTGTCTTCTTAAGTATCATTTATAAAATCGTTACATATACACATATCATTGAAACAAACATAGAAAAATGAATCACATGTGTAAATGATGAGAAAATAGTGTTATTAGACAAACGTTGTAAAAGGAAACACATGTGTAAACGTTACATACTTAAAATTTGAATATTCATCTTTTACATGTGTAAATTGTATTTACATATCCCACGCGTAAAAGGCAAACGACCCCTAAGTTTGCAGCTCCGTTGACGAAGTTGACTCGAAAGGACGTTCCATTTCAATGGAATGATGCATGTGAGTCAAGTTTTCAGATTTTGAAACAGAAGTTGATTTTAGCCACAATCTTGGCTTTACCCGAAGGAAGAAGAGGATTTGAGATTTACTCAGATGTCTCGGGTATTGGATTGGGATGTGTATTGATGCAGAGAGGTAGGGACGTCATTGCCGACGGTTCGCGCCAACTAAAGGAACATGAGAAGAATTATGCGACGCATGATTTGGAGCTTGCAGCGGTTGTATTTGCATTGAAGCAATGGAGACATTATTTGTACGGTGAGACTTTTGAAGTTCATGTGATCATAAGAGCCTTCAATACTTGTTCACTCAGAATGACATAAATATGAGATAACGTCGTTGGTTAGAGCTCATCAAGGACTATGATTCTCCATTCACATGTACCTGGGAAGGGTAATGTTGTAGCTGATGCTTTGAGTTGAAAATCTGCTGACTTGGCATCATTGGCGCGTGGATGGGATCTAGTTAATGAATGCAAGGACTTGGATGTGTCCATTGAGACAGTGGACAAACGAACGATAATTGCAGCGATGTCCATCTTCGAACCAATGCTTATTCAGCAGATCAAGGATAGGCAGTTTCAAGATCCGGAATTTGTAAGGATCAAGGACAACGTTGCAGCAAGACCAGACTTTGTGTTGGTAGAAGGAATTCTGTATTTTCGAAATAGATTATGTGTGCCAGCACAAGATGATTTGAAACAAGTGATAATCACTACACCATTTCAGGACATACCTAACGGTCTAAAACCGTTACTAAAAAAATTTGTAACGGTTTTTTTTGGGTTACAGTTTGGGCGTTTCTAATTTGTTATAAACATCTCTCACGGTTATAAACTGTTACAAACATATTAATTGTAACGCTTTATTTCCGTTACTGAAATTAGTTCCTAACGGTTTTAATACTCATTTGTGTTACTAATTTTTAATAAAACAGTAACAGTTTCGCAAGTTTTGTAACGGTATTTTACACTTAAATATTTGTAACGGTTTTGTAAACTTTGTAACGTTTTTTCGTGCCAAATTTGTGTTACTGATTCATAACATTCCTAACGGTTGTGAAATCTTTTGTAACGTTTTTAAGTGTTGTTATTCGAACAAATTAGTAACGGTTTATAACCGTTACAAATTTTTTTCATGTGTAAAAAAAAATTATCCAAAAACCACCCCTGAATACCGAACCTGCTACATATATAAAATTGCCCTTTTACACGGTTCAAACATTAAAAAGAAATCTCACACTTACATCCAATCAAATAACTTTATTAAAAGATAACATTACCAAAAGAATATATTGACATCAAGTAGCATCTTTAACAATAACGACGAACAAAATAGTCACTACGTACTACTGATTACAATCACCAACCACCTTGCTGATTACAATATTTCTCTGGCAACCACTAAATCTTCATAAGCATGATTCTCATGATAATCAAACACAATCTTAAATCTTCAATTCTGGCTTGGAGTTCCTCTGCAGCAACAACACAATAAATGGCTTGGAGTTCCTCTGCAACAACAGCACAATAAAAGAACATTATTAACTCTTTTCTTTTTGTAAGTACTCAAAACTAAACTAGTCATTATTACATCAGACATCATTCATTGCCATCAAAAAGTAAATTAAAGAGAAGAAAAGGGAAAGGTGTCCTCTATCAGTATGTTGCCATAGAATGCGCCACTATAATGATTTTCATTTGCAGTTAACCACACAGAGAGAGAGAGAGGGAGAGGGAGAGGGAGAGGGAGAGAGAGCATTCATATCTTCTGTCAAACCAAATTAGCAGTTGCATGAGATGAAATTCATAAACCCACACACACCAGTACTCTGAAAATAAGAATGAAAAACCAATTTCTATTCTTGGGTTATTAGCAATAAAAGAATAGAACACGACAGAAAGAATTTAAACTGAAATCAGTTATACAACATAAAAGGATGGTGCACATATCTTTCATTAAATCATAAAGGCAACATTAATGATTTTTGAACTAGAGCTTACAGCCCAATAACTAGATTTTCAGGTGAACAGGTCACCATAGTCCAGCTCCATGGATCAACTGAGTAATGATCCCAATTTTCAAGAACATTGTGAGGATCCACCAAAGATGCCTTGATACTCATCAGAGCTTGCACTGAAACAAAATGACCCACATATATCAAAAAAACAAAAGGCTCTCAACTTCTCTAAAGTTTCAAACACCACCCATTTGAAAAAAATAGAAGAAAGCACTCAATTTACCTTCAAAATTGACACCTTTGGGAGAAAGCAAAGCACCAGCACTGGTCCAAAATCCAAACAAAACCAACACACAGAGAACAACTTTCCCTGCCTCTGCTTCCATTGATTCAAATTTCTAAGAGAAAGATACCCAAATTCAAAAAAGAGCTTGTGGATGTGTTGGGATCTTGTGTGAGTTATTAGTGTAATGGACAAGTAGAAAGATACCCAAATGCAATAGCCTGCGGAATGGACAAGTATAAACAAAATAAAGGAAGTATAAAATTTTGAGGAAAAATAACACTAGAAGAAGTGAGCATGTGTCTGCGTATGAAAATCCAAAACAATAATCCCAATCATAGATATAGATTTCCATTATCATAAGAAAGTGGGTGGACAATGGATAGGTGTGCTCAAAATTCAAATTCATACAGGTCTCAACGAAGATGATGATGAATTCACATGCAATTGACAACATTAATTACCAACTAGAAAAGGGGATAAAAAAATACAAAAATACAAGAAATATCAAAATCCCAGTTATGGTGTCCAATTCAATCACCACCAGAACTGATGGTATCACTAAAATCTTATAGGAATTAGGAAATGTCCTTGGCATATATCATACCAAGGTAACGACAGCAGTACTACGAGGAACTTAAAAAGAAAAATAAATGAAAAGAAAAAAAAAACTAAGTAACAAGTTCTCATTTTTCCTGTGTAAAAATTATATACCCGAACACACCAAGAATGGGAAGTCCTTTATGTAATGCCAGAGATCTTCTCATTAGTAGAACAGCTCCAGCACCATCAATCACTTGGCTAGCATTACTTGACAAAATATGCAATAAAGAGCTCATTTTTAATGATCAGTTATATGCTTAGAAATACATTCCAAACAACGCTAAACAACTTTCACTTAAAAACTATGAAATGAAATCAACCTATCAATGCTTACTGAATGCATTGCCTACTAACAAAATCAAATACCTGCTGTGGTAGTCCCATCCTTCTTAAATACAGGTTTCAGCTGTGCTAAAACTGATAATGTTGTGTCTGGTCGAATTCCATCATCCACAGAAATTATGACACTTTTCTCTTCTCCAGATTTAGGATTTACAATCTATAAATAAAGCAAAAATATTAAAAAAAGGTCGGCAAAATGTTAATTTAAAGCCCAAAAGAAATGAAGGAAATATTGAAATATAACATTTTATATTCACTAGGTTCCTAATGAAATATAATTCTCACCTTTGTGGCCACAGGGATTATTTCATCTTTGAATTTACGAGCAGCAGTACGTAGCTGCAACCTGAACAGTCAATAGGCCCCATCGAATGTGGCTGTTAACGTGCAGCTGTCACCTTATCCTGGTGTATGAGGAGATGCAAAACAACAACAGCTGGGATCAACATTTTAATAGTTTGTAGTGTAATAAATAGATGGATTCTGGAATTCTCTGAGCTGATGAATGAAATAAGCAGCTTCAATTCCATTTCCACCAATCAATGAATGTGAGATAAAAACCAACTAGTTCTTCAAATCAAGCATTTCAACTGCATCAGAACCTAACCTCATTTAAATTTCTAATAAGTCAAAATGCAGGACATTGAAAGAACTAAAACTAATAGTGCCACAGATTTTGCTGCCACCATTTCAAGCACTTGCTGCATCGACTTAACATACAAGAATCCTGACCAAGTAACAAACAGTACACTGAAACAAAATAGTGGTGTCATCTGGAGTCCAAGAAAAGAAAAAAATTGCATCAAAAAAATAGAGGAAACAAAATCAAACGGGTGATCCTTCAAGCATGTTTTAGCCTAAGTGATCCCAAGCTCCAGTTTCATCAGAGTGATACTAACATCAGGTTGGAAAAATAATAACAACAAATAGAATTTGTAAATAAATCACAATATCATAAAGCATGAGCACCTATCCAGAATCTGAACCGCCCATGTGATGCATTATCAATTATCAATTATCAATTATCAAAAGATCCCATTGTTAAGATCTGAGTCCAATTCGAATCTGGTGATTGACCTAAAACTCGTGCACATACAACTATGTATGGATGGGCACATCTTTTGAACAATTCACTCAGGAAGGTGGAAACTCAAGTATTGTGTGTGTACTGTGTATTGTGCATGTCAGATCCAGATCACTTCTGTCGCAATAATGCTGGTGTATCTGAGATGCAATCCTTACAACTGATGTTCCACACCGACAATCTACATCATATCTTGCTGCTGATACTTGCACACATGATGAAAATGTTTTACATCATCTGGGTCTGTAATTTCATCCATTGCCACTTCTCCTATGAATATTGTTCACAATTCTTTGGCTGTTACTAACCATCTGCACCCACATTGATTGAAATGGCAGATGGTTCTTTAATGGTAAACAAAATTTGGATCAATTGCTCTTTCCACTTCATCTGTTTTGCTTTGTCTTCTTTCTGTATTGCACTCCGGATCTAGGATCAGTGAATCTTCACAAATTTTTTGGGCTAAGACTCATCGAGATGACCCACCAAATAATCTGCACAAATAGCATCCTGCACAGCCCACCCACCTGTACAGCCCACCTGCTGCACACTTGCACACCCACCTGCACAGCCCACATGCTGCCCACCTGATACAGCAAAAAAAAAAAAAAAAAAACATTAAAACAGGGGTCAGCAAACAAGTTATACATTGTTGAAGTACACAATGACCAAGAAAAGAATACTATTTAGCCTTTTGGTAAATAACAAGATTGTTCCCATAAAACAAAAAACCAAAATCTCAAAAATGTGTACTGTATAACATGCACATCTGCCTAGGATGTTTTCTGGTTTCACAAACATCTACCTGCACTTTAACATTCAGTTTAGCAAAAATTGAAGAAAGGTACTTAAGGAACCAACCTGAGATAACAAGTAACCAATGAAGTCAAATGTGGGAGAACAAAACCATCACCAAAAGAGTCTGGACAATTAAAAACACCATCATCAACACCACTGCATAATAAAAAAAAAACATCACCAACACAACAATGTCTCCTCTTTGGTTGGAAATGATTACCCAACTATTACTCTAGTAAATCAAACCTAGGATGGTGAGGGTCCTATTTACATCACTTTGTATCCCTCATTCATCACCTCTTGAATATTCCTTCATTAGAACTCACTTTACCATGGATTCTTAGGAATTCAATACAAAGCAGGCAAACAAGCCGAAAACAAAATAAATAGGGTGAATGCCTAATATTTGATATATGAGAATAACTTCCACAATATGTGGAGGTAGTTGTTGGTATTTCACTGGACATCATACATGTTTTCCAAGATGTATCGTGTGAGAGTGAAATAATATTGTAAGACTAGTCTCGTTACATAAGTTACTCATGATTGACACATGAAGCCCACTTTGGACAGTCATCTGTTAAGCCTGTCAACTGACTGGATCATAATCAATCCTAGGGAATATGATTCCTGTTTCTTTAGTGGGTACCATTGCTTACATGCCAATAATAGGCAGAACAAGCCAGCACACCGAATCCAAACAGCAAAACGCCACACAGCACAGCGAAAAGAAGGAAAGGCTAGAAACAAAATTCGACCAGCCCACCAACAAATCAGCTCAACACTCCACTGCAGCTCAGAAATTCTGAACCAAAATGAGCCCAAGCAGCTCAGCACAGCATATCTATTGATGTTTATGGAGAAAAATAAAATACAAAAAATTCATCCACCTGGACACCCACTGCCTCATCTTCTTCCACCACCTGCACATCCACCTGTCCACCTGATGCACCACCTATGAAATGCCCACCTGCTGCACCACCCTGCACACACCCACCCAGCACAGCCAACCTGCTGCACCACCCTACACACACCCACCTGCACAGCCCACCTGCTGCACCACCCTGCACACACCCGACCACCTGCTGCACCAGCCTGCACACACCCGCCATGCACAGCCCACATGCTGCCCACCTGCTGCACCACCCTGTTTTAACTGATGATAATAAGACATTTTTAATCCATCAAAATGAATGGAAGCAATGTATGCTTGTATTAATTTTCTTCCATAAATACACAGCTTCTTCATAGTAGTTAAATATAAACTTCTTCCAACCTGTTTTAAGTGTCAAATAACTCAAGTGAAAAAATTAAACAACATCCACTAAAGTGGTTCATAATCTATAAACCCATATTCCAATCTCTAAATGCTTTTGAAGGGACTCTTTTCCAAGAACAAATCAAATCCCAATTCTAGAAGACCAAAGCTAGAACAATCCTTCACAAATTCCTTGGCCTGAACAAATTTTTTGCTCTCTATATGTAATAACATTGTATCGAACAAATTCTCCGACAACCATTTTCCCAAAGCTACTTGGTTAGAACTTGCTCTAATTAAATCTGGCTACATGATATACAACTTGGTAAATTAAAGCAAATTCAAATAAATCAAAGTTCCAGTTGAACAAAGTAAGGAAACAAAATTAGTGAAATGATACTGTGGAAGCACTCTCATAATATCCAAAAGCTTGGACAAGTACACAAAGATAAGATCCGGCATACAAATTCGTTTGAGAAGTTGTCTTAATTAAATCAGTCCATCACAAGATGTTCAATAAACCACCCAATATGCATCCTACAACATCAGGGAAATGCTAACAGGTTCAAAATATAAACTCATGACAAATCTCCAGACAATAACTGAAATGTATTTGTATGCATCAGGTGATACACTACATCAATTATGAATTTTGAACCAATTTAGTTCAATGTCAGCAATACATGAAAATGGGGTGGGGGAGGGGGGTGGGGGGGTGGGGAGGATGATCACAACTAGGGTTCAAAGAACCAATACATGTTGGGTGGGTGATTGTTGAACCGTAAGTACACTTGGTCAAAACAACAGATAAATTAATAGGAAGCAAAACAATAAACAATAAAGTGAACAGCACCACTGATTAAATACATGTCACATTAGCTTCCACACATTGCAATGGAAGAAAAACTTTCAAACCAAACATCATACCTGGAACTATCATAAATCTCAATGGCATTTGTGATTGCATTTTCATCATAAGATGTTTTGGAGCAGAAGCTAACTCCTGGTTGATCCAAATACTGCAAACAGAACACATCAGCTACTGTATGTTTCAATTAATTTGCTAACAATCATCATGTGAGCGCAGTAAAGACACACCATCAAGCTTTCCAAATTCAGTAGTTATGTCAAATCCAGGTGCATGATATGTAAACTTTTGAAAAGAAAATGCTATAAGTTCGTTTTCTAACATACTTTAAAAACTATTACCTAAAAAGAAAAAAAAAATAGTTTAAAAACTCTGATGGACTAAACAATGAAGGCAAACCTTATGCAGGCATTTTTCAAGGCTAACTTAAAATAAACCCCTGCTGACAATGATGATTATGATTAGCTAATAAATGACTACTGGTACATTTTTTATGTGCGTGCCAACAATGATGATGCTGCCTACTGGTACCTTCTTCTCTATGGAATGTATTATACATAGAGAAAGTTCATTTTGAGATTTAAAAAAAAAAAAAACTGAATAAAGGTATATAAAAGAGAAGTATGATTCATCATTTTAAGACATGAATCTTTTGCACAGGAAACACTATAAGTAAATATACAACCAATAAAAGAAGTAACATACTTTATGGCTGCTTTCACAACTTCATCTTATGTTGTTGTGCCACTGGTGGAGCACACCATCCAGGTGGGAAATTTAGTTCCCTTGAATTCCCAATCATGTGAAATTGGCCCGGTACAATGGGAATTCTAGAGAATAAAAGAGAAGCACCTCCCCATACACAACATTGATTATCTCCCTTGCAACCATATTTACCACACACAAATGCACATCCTGCGCCCATTACTGTTCATGTTCCTCCAGTTTTCATCATCATATAAAATTGCAAGGAAGTTTGCTTTTTCCAGCCAATGTTTTGCAAAATCATATAGCTTTCTTAAGAAAAAGAAAAGCAGATTTTTGACACAGGTATAAAGCCAGAGTATAGATTCTTTAAGAAGAACACTTAGTTGGAACACCCACCTGCACAGCCCACATGCTGCCCACCTGATACGGCAAAACAAAAAATAAAAAAAAAACATTAAAACATGGGTCATATATATAGTCATTGCTTCTTCAAAATTGCAATAGCATTACCTTCTTAAAGGCGGTCGTCCCAATAGCATTATGTGGTTTGTAGAACTGTCCAAGGCACCACCATCCTCCCTCCTCCTTTATCTGGGCTTGGGACCAGCAGTTGAAACCAATATCAAACGAATGATATTGATTATCACCAGGCGGAGTTAAAAATGGGTTAATATATGATTGAACCTGAATGATCAAACAAGCAAGCAATCCAAATTAATAAGTTCAACCTAAATTGGATCCAATTTCAGTGTCGGGTGGTGCTGTCCCGCATGCGGCTTGAGCACTCGACATTCCATTGTTTCTTATGAGCTTAAGAACATCCTGACACAATAGAGATAACAATGGAGATAACAATTAGTTATATATAAATGGTATTAAATGCAAGGAGGCACAAGTGTAACTCACCGTTACTACACCCATGACATTACATATGGAAGCCTTCATCTCATTCAATTCCCCTTTCAACTCAGAATTGGATGAAGAGCTTGCTTGTTGCAGTAATGCCTTTGCAATAGCTGTACGTTGCAATTGGTTCTTAGACTTGGTCGAGCTGTATCCACGAGTTCTACTTCTTTTGTCGGGCCCAAAGACTTCAGCCAATTCATCGTTATCCAAGTCTGCTTCACTTACACTACCCTCACCATTCGAACTTGCTTCTTTTCTTCTTTTTTGTGCAGCCTCAACTTGTTCCTATTATAATCAACCAATTATATGAGTAGTAATATAAATTAAAACAATTAATCTTCTTTTTTAGAACTTACGTAATGAATTTGAGCACTCTCCAATATAGTCCCATCACGGCGCTCATGTCCTTTTTTCCAACTATCTACCCGTCCATGTTTTCTGCTAGGATCTTCTTTATCCTACAAGCCAACAATCTTCATTAGTTGTTGGGATAAAGAGAATAAAATTTAATGGTGCAAGAATAGACACTTACCATTTTATCCAACATATGGGTGTATGTGCCTCGCCCATTAGTATGCCGATATTTATTCTTTTTCGCATTCTCTGCATTCTTTGCATTTCTAGCTTTCACTTCATCAGTAATTTCATTTCTAACAAACATTGCCCAATGATTTGGATCTTTACCCAATGGACATGCTGCAATAGCTTCTTCCACACCCCCGCACTTACTCAAAATCTCTTTCCGTAAGGCACACTTTGCTGATCTGAACTTTTGGGAAAAGTCCTTTTCTACTGCTTTCCGTGCCGCTGCTTGTGGAACATTAGGCTCAAATTCTTACTACAGTTTACAAGTTAAAAAGATTAGATCTTCAGCACTTATCTTCAGTAAAAAAGATTAGTCATAAGAAAAAATCAGATACATGTATCCAAAACATCAAATGTACATGTAAACCTTACCATTAATTCATTCCAAACATCATTTTTGAAGCTTCCATCTATTTTCCTCCAGTCCTTGTAATGAATTGGAATACGAGCTCGGACGTAATAACCAACAAGAGAATTCCATTTGGCATGGTTAGGACCCACAGCAATGCCATCCGCATTGAACTCTATAGGTAACTTACTAATGGTTCCTATTGCTGGTGAGGCTCCAGAAGTTGGCTTATGAGATGGAAGTGGCAATGAACTAGAAGGTTGAGAAGCAATAAGGCGTGATTGACTTAATGCCATTGTGAAATAGCCTGCTATTTAACAAAAGATTGTTAGTAGAAAGATAATACATGAGAAATTTATATCGAAATTGAACTAAAGTAATATTTATATCTAAATGTAGAAAATGAGAAATTTTGCATGTAACTGTACCTCTCACCAAATTAGAATGATAGCAACTATTATAATCAGGTTAGATTTTGCATCAACGACTCCAAACTAGGTTGGTCGTCGAGAATAGATTGGAAGACAGTAGGTGCATCTAGATCATCCACTTCACATGTCAATCGCCTAGGCGAATGTATGACTACCCACCAATTAGGATATCTCAAATCCTTCGAGTAAAATACTTGACTAGCCTCAGATGCAAGAATCACCGGCTCATCAAAAGAATTATTGATACTCTTTAGCCTATTGAGATTAACCATCACCAAATTAGAATCTGGACAAAGTTTACAACCATTGGTCTTGTCCTCCACCTTCACCCAATTGCAGTAAAAGACAACATGATGAAAGTTCGTATAGTCCAACTCTATTATCTCTTCAATAACCCCATACCACTTGGTCGATGCATTAATGGAATTTTTGTCCTTCCTACTTGATGTAAATGCAGTGATTGCATTCATACAAACACCACTGTCTTGTGTAGCAACTGTTTCGTCATGCAACCTAGTAGAGAACACAAAACCATTAACACGGTACTTTTTATACGTTTTAGCTTTGAATAATGGTCCCACAACATATCGCCATAAGTCACAGTCTGTGTCTTTTGCAGCCAACAACTGTGAAATGACAAAAACCACCATTTAGAAAGATAAAATTACTATATTTAAATTCATTTTATGTGTAATATATATAACAAAACCTTGTCATATAACCAGGCAATGAACTCAGTCTGTATCTCAACTTCTGTCTTTGCTATTCCTTTTCTTTTACCACGAGTAGTTTCTTGCAAGGCACGATACTCACTGCAAATTGTTCATGCAGTTTGACACAAGTATTTACAACTTTCAAGAGTAGTAAGGTTTTAAACCAAATGTGTCAAGAAATCAAACCTGTAGTATTCATCAAGCTTTTCAACGTCTGGTCGAAAAAGGACCCATCTACGTATTTGTATCCATTGTTCCTTGCCTAGGGTCACAGTTTTACCCTCAAGTATTGGCCCTTCATCACTATACTCGCCATCTTCATCTAGAAATGCCTCACGAGTAGCTTTGTGGGTTCCATCTCGTGAATTTGGCATGTACTCCATAGCATACCTAACGGATTCAGAAACAATATAGGACTCTGCAATGGAGCCTTCGACATATCGTTTATTGCTGGGAATATTTTTACACTCCTTCATTGCCCTATTAAATTAAAAAATACAAAATTGTACTTCATTGTTTCATCATAGTTGCAGCTAAAAATCAAATAAAAATAAAGGAATTATACATACCGTTCAAACGGAAACATCCACCTGGGATAAACAGGTCCACAAATTAGCCCTTCATCAGCCAAATGCACCATGAGGTGGATGCTGATATCAAAAAAAAACGGTTGGAAAATATTTTCCAACACACACAATGCCTCTGCAACCATGTATTTTGCAGCTTGAACTTCATGTCTGATGACGACTTTCGAACAAAGGAGATTAAAGAATAAGCTAATCTGGTGAATAGCTCTTCGCAAGTCACGGTATTTTGGATAAGCGTGTTGAAGCAAAACCGGGAGCAAATAACACATAATCACATGATAGTCATGTGATTTCATTGTAAGCAAACCAGGAGGACTCAGAGTGACAATGTTTTTTAGGTTTGAGGAAAACCCTGAAGGAAGCTTCAAGTCTTTCAAAATTTTGCAAGCCTCTAACTTCTCATCTTTATTCAAGACAAATGGGGCCTTAGGTTTTACAGATCTCCCAGTAATTGGGTCTGTTTGCATCCACTGGCCACTATGAGTCCCTAATTTCCTTAAATCCTCTCGCGCCTGTACTGTATCCTTTGTTCCTTTCTTGTCCAAAATCGCATTTAATAGGTGTTTTGCGACATTCTTTTCAGTGTGCATCACATCAATAACATGTCGAATTGTATGTTTCGACCAATATTTCAAATAAAAAAGAATAGACCTTTTATACCATGCCTCAGTAACTTCATCATCTTCGTCATCTCCATTATCAACCACATCCACATTATCAGTACTCCGTTTAGTACCTTTTAAGACTTTACCAGGTACATAGTGGACACGGCTTAACCTTTTCTCAATTACTTCTCCCTTTAACCTTGTTGGAGGGGGTTTTAACTCCTTTGTCTTCAGCCCTAAGTATTTGCCTTGCCTAAACGGGTGATCAGATTTAAGAAACATGCGGTAATTTGTATAGACGATCTTCCTTGCATTCACAAGGTGCATAGACGGAGTTTCATCACCACAAATAGGACAAGCTTTGTAACCATGTGTTACGCAGCCTGATAAGTTACCATATGCCGGAAAATCATGAATGCCCCACACCAACATTGCCCTTAAAGTAAAATGCTCTCTTTTGTGCATGTCATAAGCTGCAACCCCTTCTTCCCATAACTGTTGTAACTCCTCAACTAGCGGTTGGAGGAATACATCGATGTTTTGACTCGGTGCTTTCGGCCCAGGTATTAACAATGACATCATATGGAACTCAGATTTCATGCACAAAGACGGTGGGAGATTATAAGGCACCAAGTAAACAGGCCAACAACTATAACCAGTGGATTGAACTCCACGTGGATTGAATCCATCGGTTGCAATTCCAAGCCAGACATTACGCCCTTCCTTAGCAAAATCTGGCCAATCATCTTTACATGCCTTCCACTGAAGCGAATCAATCGGATGCCGCATATAATTCCAAGAAGGTGTAGCTCTATAATGCCATGTCATTTCACGCGCTATCCATGGTATTGTGTACAGCCTTTTGAGTCTTGGGATCAATGGAAAATGTCTCAATACTTTTCTTGCCTCTTTTGTTTCTTTCTTCCCCATTTTCCCCTCCTTCACTTTGTATCTAGGTGTTTGACATTGACTACACACCGTTAAATCAGCTTTGGTCTTCCAATATAACATACAGTTATTTTCGCAGGCATCTATACACTCAGCTTTCATTCCCAAATCATTTAACATTGCCTTCATTACAGGATACTTAGAAGGCAAAGTGTTTCCGTCTGGCAACCATGTTTTTATCAGAGACAAAAGTGCAGTCACACTATTTCCCGACCATTTATACTGCTTCTTCAAGTTATGGAGGTCTACAATTGCAGAAAGAGTTGTTACAGGAGCCTCGCATGAAGGATATAATTTTTCTTCTGCTTTTTTCTTATATTCATGGTACCTTTTACCCAAATCAGGCTCTAGAACAACAGTGAGATCAACGTCTTCGACCTGACTTCCATCACCTTCATTCAAATCATCCGCTAACTCTCCATGCACGCCATAAGCAACATCAACAAAATCCTCCATCCCTAGTCCTTCTGCCTCACTATTTTCTTTTTCAACCTGGTTTACCATTTGATCCTTATATGGGTTCTCGCCATGTAAAGCCCATACACGATATGTTGATTCTATACCATAAAGAATCAAATGTTTTCTAACTATATCATATGCAAACCTTTTTCCATTTCGGCATTTTTTACAAGGGCAAGGACACGTGGTCGATGTTTGGTCTCTGCCACTAGCAAATAGAATAAAATCTGAAACCCCCTGCATGTACACACTCCCAAGTCTATCTGTTTCATTCATCCATTCTTTTAGAATCGGCTGAGACATTCTGTAGGTAACACATCAAGTAAACACAAACAAGTAATTCTAACGGTCAATGTCTTTTATAAGCAAGGTTAAAATGAATCAAGATAAAACATACTGACAGCAAAAGTAGAATTCCCGAGGAGAAGAAGCACAAAAGTAAAATATTCCATGCAGGAATTTGCATAACTTCAGGAAGATCCTGTTTTAGGGCCACAAAAAAAGGTCTAAATCCACAAACTAGGAGGACTCATTGTGAGACCAACTCTTGGATTAATTCAGTCCCTATAAGTAACCAATTTGTATGGCAAGTTCAAGTTTAACTAGTAGTAATAGCCCAAACTACAGCACATCACACAACCTATAAAAAAAGTCTTACAACATCAAAACCACGTAAAGACACCCGAACAGTAACCACTTATAACAAGGAATCATAGTGAGGCAGGTATATATTTCCAGTGCTTTGCATTAAAAAATGATATATTTCCATTGTAATGGCCTGCTTCCAGGTATCATTAGAGAACTCATGAATTTGATTGCTATGTTTATTTGGAAAACTAATTGTTATTGTTATCTTTGTGAAAAATTGGGTGAAAAATCAAACAACAAAGATTGAATTTTCATTGAAGAACACAATATAAAAAACCATACCTTTCGTTATAAATGGAGCAACTAACACCCAAGTTGATTTTAGTTGTGAAATAATCACCTAGTGATAGTGTGAATAAACGAAAAAAGAGAAATCAGATGAAGAAAATAGCAACCCTAGAAGAAGAAAAAGAAGAAGAACAACAACAACAACAACAAGAAGGAGGCGATTGAAGGTTCTTTGAATGTAAAAGGCTAGAACTTTTCCATCTGTTGGGTTGAAAAAAAAATGCATTGTAAACATATCATAGATTGATCCAAGGATAGACTTTGAAACATATGAATTCCTCCTCTCCAAAAAATGTGGGAACTTCTCTGCTAACATTCTACTATATACCAAAATTCAAATGCCAATGAAAATTTAAATATTCAAATATCCTTACAACATTAAAATCACTTTACCATTTTTTTCCTTGTTTCTCCTTATCCAAACCCAAAATAAATAAATAGCACACCCACAGAGGCAATAAGTTTCATCTTAGTGAACAAATTAAAGTAGAAGAAACGCACCCAAATAGTAAGAGTATCACTTAGGAGTTCTCATTTGTGTATAAAACTAAATAGCAATCAATATACGGAAACTTGAAAACAATCAACTTGTTTTCTTGCAACAAGCTATTGTGGAATGTGGACCACAATCTAAATGCAAACTAAATACACATTTCCATGAACTTATGGCCCGCACAAATAAGAATAGTATGGCTTTGATCTGGTACTGTTGGTCGAGCCATAGAAATTGTAACATGAACCAAAGGAATCTAGCATAATAGACATGCTAATGAGAATAATAGGACTTAATAGTCAAATAATCTCTGGAGCATTTTGCTTTTCAAGAATTGTCTAAGCCTATAGGGTCCCCCAGCCCCTCTGTTATCCTCTATTACTTTCTAACAAAACTACTGCCTGTGAGTTGCCATCAGGCCAAATTTGATAGTCATTCATTCAAGTTTTGTAGATATCTTCTATTGTTTGAGTTCATCTGATAATGGCTAAGGTTTGGATAACTTGATCCTTCCAAAACAGTACCTGTTGTGATCGGGTGGTTCTAATAGTTTTGCACACAACTAGGTAGCATGGAAAGGACCAGAGTCGATAGATTGTTTGAATTTTGATTGTATTGAGAGATTATTAAATGGATTCGATTTTTTTCTTACTATGATAAATAACCAAGAGAGGCATTGGAAAAGCCTCCGATTTTTTGCGCTTGCCATTTTTATCTTGCCTGGGAGAGGGAAAAAGTTGAATGGAGGTTGAAATTGTATCAATGGTGCGCAGAATTCCAGCACAGTGCAAAATGTTTGCAGATGTGGAGGAACCGAGGAAGTCAGAACTCAGAAGTAATGTTATATTGTGGGCTTAACAAAGAATTTGTTAAAAAGTGAAACCCTGAAAAGCTGAAGGTGGATGAACCAGGACCTCAGTAGTTGGAAGACGATGGTAGTCCAAGGCTATCAAACAAGTCACATCCACCGTTGCTATATATCTGAGCTATTCATCTTGTATGATCCAGAATTTTAGTAATTCTTTTTTTTTCTTTATAGATAATTTTCTTAGTAGAAATATGTATAAAAGTATGTAAAATCCAATTTACACCATTAGATTACGCACAAAAACATTAAAAGAGACAAATGAACTATTGTAACAAAAACTTAAAAACACACTATCACACGGAAAATAACAATCTCTTAAAACGTACATAAATTAGTATTAATCCACCTAAGAATATGAATCAAATGATCACATTCAATAAAGGGAGTTCCAAAAATATGAAAATCGATAGAGCAACATATAACATGATGAACTCCTATTCAATATAGGAAAAAACCTGAAAAGCAACAAAGTATACTAAATTCCAATAAACTAAAGTTCAACTTGTTTTCATGCCCATAGAGCATAGAAAAGCTAAATAATGATTGCATTAGGTATTCTCAAATTCTAATGTAGAAATATATATAGGTCAAGTAACAAATTCAAGTCTGATGATCGTTTCAATAGTTGGATACTGGCAAAATTCAGCATAACAATTTTCCATTGTTGAACATACCTCTGTGATGGTATCTAAATGATCAAATAACTGTGACAATGTTACTATGTTAGATTAAAGCTTTCTTCTCTTGAGGGGTTTGTTTCGATTTGCGATTTGCCGTGGCTGACTTGCCTGCATAATAACACCACCTGCATATCAGTATCACAAAATCAAAAAACCTAAAAAAAGAAGAGCGGAAGAGAC
Source organism: Litsea cubeba (assembly GCA_012931725.1). Taxonomy (NCBI): domain Eukaryota; kingdom Viridiplantae; phylum Streptophyta; class Magnoliopsida; order Laurales; family Lauraceae; genus Litsea; species Litsea cubeba. Next base: position 11,961,361 of record CM022950.1, on the reverse strand, counting down.
TGGATACTGGAGACTCAGATCAGAAGAGAAACAAAGAGTGAAAAGCGGAGGAAATGCAGCAGAGAGGTAGATCTAATAACCGCAGAGCCAGATCTTTTACTCGATCTGGCATCGCTATTGACAGTTGCTATCCTCCATCTTTTGATATCTGTTTGTCTTCTCAAACAGCCCAACATCTAGCATTTCTCCCATCACCTCTATCGTTCTTTTGCTATGGCTGCTGCTCAAGGTGCGATTTCTCTCCCCTTCATGTTCATTCTTTATTGTATTCCTCTCTGTTTCTTTTCATCTTCTTATTCCTTTTTTTTTTCTTCGAAAGTTGTTGGAGAAAACAATTGACAGTGGGTTGCAGAAAAAAAAAATGCCCTGGGTTTGGGCGAGACAGGGTAGGCGGCCATGGGTTTTGGGCGAGATGGAGGTTGGGAGGTGGAAGGGGGGACCTGGTTTGGGCGAGACCAAAACCCACGTCAGACTGGAGAGGGGGAGGAGGGTAAGGGAGAAGAAGATCATAGAACATGCAGGGACGGAGATGCTGAGAACTCACCTAAATAGGGCTGCTGAATGGGTCTGGTGCAGAGATCAGAGCAGTTCCATCCTCGGCAGCATGGGAGAGGGAGATGGACAAGGGAGGAAGAAGAGAAGAGAGGGAGAGAGAGAACCGAGGGAGATGAGTGGACGACGATGGAGAGGAGAGGAGAGGAGGGAAAGAAAGAAATGAGTAGGGATAAGAGGGAAACGAGGGAAGGCAGAGCGCGGGAGAGAAACAAAAATGGTGGGAAGGAAAAATAGACCGGGATTTTTATGCGCCAATAATTAAAATGTTAAGTGATGGTTTACTAACGGTTACTAGTGGAACAAAAATTAAACATACCGTTACAAAATAATTATTAAATTAAGTAAAATTAATGTAACACTTTAAAGTCAATATTAACGCTTATAAAATGTTAGGAAATTAGTTACACTTAAAAACCGTTACTTACCAAAAATCTTGAGCGTTACTAATATCCTATTTTGGTGTAGTGAATGTTTGAAGCTCATCACACAAGATATTCTATGCACCCAGGAAGTACAAAGATGTATAGAAATCTTAAAGACAGATTTTGGTGGAACAACATGAAGCGGGAGATAGCAGGTTATGTGTATTCCTGATTGACTTGTCAACGTGTGAAATTTGAACATAAGAAACAGCCCGGGTTACTTCACCCTTGAATATTCCTAGATGGAAGTGGGAACATCTCACGATGGACTTTGTATCGGGTTTACTAAGGACAAGGAGGCAGCATGATACCGTATGGGTGATTGTTGACCGTCTTACGAAGTCCGCACATTTCCTTCCATTTAGAAAGGATATGGGATTCAGTGATATGTCTAGACTGTTTGTCAAGGAAGTGACTCGATTACATGGAACACCAATCTCGATTGTTTCTGATTGGGATAGTCGGTTTTGTTTCCTCATTTTGGCAGTCATTCCAAAACTCTATGGGCACTAGACTTCGGTTTAGCACCGCATATCACCCACAGACAGACGGACAATCTGAAAGGACTATTCAGACTTTAGAAGATTTGCTTCGTGCCAGTGTTATGGATTTTGGGAGTGAATGGGATGAACACTTAGCATTGTGCGAATTTGTGTACAACAATAGCTACCACTACAGCATTAAAATGACACCGTTTGAAGCACTTTATGGCCGAAGATGTAGGACTCCAGTTAGCTGGGAGGAAGTTGGAACGAGGAGTTTCCATGGTCCTATTGTCATTGCTGAAACAACAGAAAGGGTACAGAAGGTTCAAGATAGGTTGAAGGTAGCCCAACCAAGACATAAGAGCTATGCTGATAACTGTCAGCGTGATCTGGAGTTTTCCATAGATGACTTGGTATTCTTGAAGACATCTCCTATGAAAGGTACAATTCGGTTTGGACAGAAAGGTAAGCTTTCACTGAGATTTATTGGCCCTTTCAAGATCAAGAGTAGAATTGGAGATGTGGCGTATCGCCTGGATCTTCCACCGGAACTCTCTGGTATTCATAATGTCTTCCATGTGTCGATGCTTCGGAAATATGTGGCAGATCCATTTTATATCATTCATCATGAGGAGATCCAAATTTTTCCAAATACCACCTATGTGGAGAAGCCAAAATAGATTATTGACACGAATGAGCAAGTCCTTCGCACAAGGACAACCAAATGGGTTAAAGTTCTTTGGGCTCATCATGAACCCAATGAAGCTACATGGGAGCTTGAAGAACAAATGGCTCAAAAGTACCCAGAGCTATTCATTAAGGTAATTGTGAATTGTTTTAATTGTCTATTTGTATTGCATTCGGAGGACCGAATGGTTCTAAAAGTTTAGGGGAATGTTACACCCCGTCCCGAATTAATGAAGATTAAGGCTAATTAATTGAGACTTATACTAACTAAGCATAATTAATTGAATTAATATTTGTTAATGGCCAAAAAGAGATAAACAAGTCTCTAATGATTGAATTGAGCATAATGAAGTGAAATTGAATGAAATTAAGATCATTGAATTGAGATTTGGTTTAAATGAGTAAAAATAAGGACTTCTTTGTAAATATGAATTTTCGAGTATTTCGTTAAATGAGCAAAAGAGCCCTCATTTGACTTAAAGTGTAAATGAGTATAGGAAAGTGGGTTTAAATGCAAAATGATGACTTATATAAGCTAAGAGATACATCCTTTGCTCATTTTCCAAACCCTAGGCAACTTTCTCCTCTTCTTTTCTTTCTTCCTTCCATTTCTCTTAATCAAGGGTGATCTTTGGAGAGCTCAGGTAGTTTTAAAGGAGAACTCCATCTTCTTCCTCACCTCATCCTCCATTTTTAGAACATTTGGAGCTTGAAGAAGAACTCAATATTCTTCATTTAAGTACAAGTAAGTGCCTTGGACCTTTTATAGGATTTTCAAGTTCTATTAGGTGTATGAAGGTGATTTCTAGCATGAATAGCTTATAAGATATCTCTCTTGCATGTTTTATGAAATTAGAGTTTGATTAAAAAAAAAGGGGGGGTTTGACCTCAAGCCAAGCTTAGAAAGAGGGGTTTTTGTTTAAGAAGCTTCAAGAGAGGCAAGTGTATATATTTTCTATGTGGTTATGTTAATATCTTTGCATTGCCTTGATTAGAATCATTTATGCAATTTTCATTATAGATTGGACAGGGGTTTATTGTGAATGAATGATGGATTGGAAGTGGGTTTTTGAATGTGTATGAGTTGATAAATGAGGGAGGACAAGAGGTCCTATTTATGTGCATGTATAAAATGAAAATGTTGGAAAAATGGAAGAAGAATAGCAGAAATCGAAGGTTTGGGAACCATTCCCGGACCTGTCCGATCGATCGGGCTGTGTCTTAACTGAGACACATTTCTGTCCGATCGATCGGACTTAAGGGCCAATCGATCGGACTGTCCCTTAACTGGGACGTGTTTATGTCCGATCGATCGGACCTTCAGTTGGATTTCAGGGTTCGTTCGATCGTAGATGTTTCTTATGAACTTAACTACTCTCTAAATTAGTTTTAGAGCTAACTATTATGAGATTTGAGGTCAATTGAATTGATGAAAAATAAAAGGAGATTTCAAGTGATTGAACCATAAGTTTAATAATGTAATGAATGTTCAATGGATTATAGATTAGACCTCCATGAGTAATAATTATGGGGACTCTAGTGTACACATTAATTAAAAGTGATGCCCATCAAGAATAACACGTACATTAGATAACCAAGTGTTACACTCGAATGGTTGGTTGGAATCATGAAAGAAATGAGTGGAATTCCTAATTATCCGAATTCCCTTATTGGCAGGTGTTTGTATTCATATCGTAATTAGTATTGTTGAACTCTAGTTCATATCTAGGGTGACAAGAGTAATGTTTAGTCCATTTTTAACTGCTTTACTAGACTTGTATGTATTGAATTGAATCTAGAAATGGATTAAGGTAATAGCTCATAAGTTTAGCACTACATAACTATTTCATCAAATGAATGAATGATTATTCCTACTGCAGTAGATGGATTTGGGGGCGTTCCGGAGCTCCGTGGTGATGCTAGTTGCCCCTGGCCCGGGCACTAGTAAGTCTCACAATATTGAATGACTGTCATTGAAAGATTATGACTATACTATTCCTTCCATTTGGAAAATGAATCATTCCTTTGAGGGAAGATGGTAAAAGAATGAAAAGTAATGTAATGAATGCTATTGTAGTTGCCAAATTGTTTGTGTCCATTAATTGACTAATGATATTATTTATTAAATGAATTGTTAGAATTGATAGAAATGCGATTGAATGGAATTGTATAGGTATTAGCATGTTATATCATGGAATTATGTATACATTGTTGAACCGTCGTGTTCATTAGTGTTATTGATGGCATTATAGGCCCAATTGCCCATACCGACCCTGCAGCGGCCCCAGCGCCAGTGGAGGAGACCGCTCCGGTTCCTCCAGGAGGACTGATAGAATGGAATAGATGGGATACCAATTGATACGAGTATCCGAGTGCGTCATGAAATGGAGATTCATTTTGGGGATGTTTAGATTCTTTTTGAGAGAAATTATTTTTTGGAATTCAATTTTTGGTCACATTGTATTGTATTTGAATATACAATGGTTGACAAAATAATTCATGTATAAGAACCTCCCTTTTGATTAGGATTATACCTTGATAAATGGATGACGTTAAATATATATGTATTTCGCAATTTGTATATTTGACAGGATATTGTATGATTATCCTATGTGGATCTCGTTTTAATTTCAGTTAATTCGAGATCTACGGGAGTAAGTATGGGATCGCGATCCAGGGGTTTAACGGATCTCGGGTCTGGGTCGTGACAGGATAGGTCAAGCAGTTCCAGATTAAGACCGACAGTTTCCAACAGGAGGCGTCGTCAAAGAATTGAAGAGGTTGTAGAAGAAGCAGAGGAACCAGGATATGATTTGGAACATGGTAATGAAGAAGAAGGAGCCCCTATTGAACAACTTGATGAAGAGGAACCTGTGGTTGAACAATAAATAACTACAGGGCCAGAAGATCGTTATTTGTTGCCCAGTTTCAACACACATAGCTGCATACATTTGGCATTCACAGTTTTTTTTTTTATACATCAAGATCCATGTATTGGTTATAATCTTTAATAATGTATCATTTTCGGAATACAGGAACGGGCTGCGCTGAAGTGTTGAGCCATGGACAGAAAATACCACACCGGCAATTGAATGAAAGCGTCAGGTTCAGAGAGTTAGTTGATAGATCTAATTTAAGTCCACTTATCACAACATCCTACCGCTCTGTTAGTAAGATCATCGTCTCTTGTTTTGTGGAAAGGTGGCAACCTGAAACAAACACTTTCCACATGCCGTCCGGCGAGATGTCCATAAGTCTAGATGATGTTGCCACTATACTTGGGATCTCGGTGACTGGACGTTCTGTTGCGTATTGTGGTAGAATGTCATTTCAAGAGTCTCATTCACTCCTTGTTGACGCTTTGGGAGTTGATCCAAATGAAGCAAATGATGAGCTGCATCAGGTTCGGGGCCAATCTGTAAGATTGGAGTGGCTAAAAGGGAGGTTTTCAAAGATATCTGATGAGGATGGAGATGACATGATCGATTGTACAGTGAGAGCCTATCTTTTGTATTTACTAGGCTACACATTATTCACGGACAAGAGTGCCAATTATACATCTTACGCTTTTGACAGACTTAGACCGTGTCCGTACTTATGCACGGGGTGCAGCTGCTCTGGCTTATTTGTATCGACAGTTGGGATTGGTTACCCATTATGAAAAATAAATTGTTGGATATCTTACGCTGCTAGAGGCATGGATTTATGAGCATTTTGAGTGTTTGGCTCCAACTCCCAACATTCATTATGGAGTCAGTCAGCCCTGAGCACATCGCTGGCTCCCTCGTAGGGAGACTACTGCTCCCCTACAAGCACTACAAGAGCGGCTAGATTACATAGGTGCAGACTAGGTACTTAAAATTGCTTGTTCATGAGTTATTGGATTGAATGACATCCAATTTTTAATTTAGAAGAAAATTTATAATAATTATTTTGGTCATTGCAGGTCACATGGGATCCTTATCGCGATGTTAGGAGCCATCATCCATTTAATGAGGTCGCCTTCTACTGTGGGTGCATTAAGTCCATGGACGTTGTTGAGCCCTATCATCCAGATAAGATCCTTAGGCAGTTTGGTAGGGTGCAAACTATTCCTCCACTTCCATTAGTTTTGATTCGTGCTGCACGAGGCCCGACCGCAAAATGGCAAATGCATACCATATTGCATATCAATATTTTGATCAAGTATGGGAAAGATGGAATGATCACCTATTGTCTGGGTTAAATCGAAGCACACCAGTTCAACATCCTTGGGATTGTGTACCAAATTACATGGATTGGTACGCACGAGTATTATGGAGGTTGCTTCAAAACCCTAACCTCCAATCAAGTTTTCGCCCATGTCCTCTAGATGTGCAACTTAGTTCAAACATTGATTATGAGATGGTATGGTTACTTAAGCAATATTGAGCCCTTTTTTTTTAATGTTTCAATGAACTCATGAATTAATCACCTACTTGCAGTGCAATGCGGGTGCCCTAAGCATCCTTGATACAGTCGTCGTTCGGGGGTCAGAGGGTTGGATTGAAGACCCTTATGGTATGTACACTCACGTCGAGCAGGCAGCACATGTTTTACGTGGAATGTCTATCGAAGAGGCGCACGGTCCGATACCCTAGCATGACTACTCGTTCTTACGCACGTAGGCCTCGCAGAGATAGTAGTTGATTTTAATGATTGTGTTCCATGACTTTAAAACAATGTAATAGATTTTATGGGTTGTGTCAACATTTTGGGCACATTTGATTTTATGGGTTGTATGGGTTGGCATTGCCAACAACTTTTGAATGATGGTGGTTGTAAAACAAATTTTGAAAAGAATCCAATAGCATTTCTAATTCAAATTGTTGTCCATACATGGGATCATACATCAGGATAATACATATACTTTGCCAACCATGTGGCTAAATGAACGTTCGAAAGCACAAATAAAAAAAATACAATCTCCTCAATCTAATGAGACGGTCTCACATGTGGTTACATTTGGACTTATAATCTCTTTAAAGCGCCTAATTCGATCTTCGTATGCTAATTCCCAACCATTCGCGTAAGGAAGATGGAATTCTCTCCACTTATTGGCAATAGGTGGAACATGATGATCTGGGATCATGAATACCTTCAAAACAAGAAATAAATATGTCATTTACATTAACATATTAATTGTAGACAAGTAATCTAATTATAAATTCAATACCTGAACGAAGTGATTTTCATTAACAAAACCTATCGCTATCTCCAACCGAGTAGCTGTAGGCAACGGTGGTGACCTGAGAGGAAGGAAGGTCAAACACTGTACTATGCTGAGGTGAAATAAGACCAAGTTGTAATGAGATGCAATAAGATGCCTCATGTCAGGCATAGTCAACCAATGGTTATACGAAGGATGATCCTCATAGTATGATGGTGTCTCAATGAGTTCTTCCACTCTGTTTTCCACTCCATATAATGCTTTGTAACTTTCCAAATGTGCCAGCGGTTCCTGTAAGAGTTCTCTCCTAACCTGTTTCCATCCATCTTCAGTATGACCAATCAAGGCAACAATCGCTTTAAAACCACAATTACCATCTGCTGCAGCATCTTTGATAAGCCGTACATAAGGCCTTAGACCTTCTGAGAACTATGTACTATATGAACTGGCATTTCTTGATCTTCTTCTCATAACTCTAGGTTTTTCGATTTTTTTTGTTCCAATGCCACCTTAATGCCAATGGGAGCAGGCGAGTGACTATCTTGTACAGATGGTACAAACTCAAAAGCACTCGGTTCTCTTCTAGTGGATGTATCAATCTTACTACGTGGTCGCCCATGGGTTCAGGTCTTTACTTCAGGTTCTAACAAGAAGGTACTGTCCGGCTTTGATAGCTCTCTCATTTTCTTTAAGAGTTGTAGTTTTCTGGTTTGATCGTATTCATTGAACCGCTGTTCAAGTAACCCCAACTCCGCCTTGCAATCCAACTCCATAGTTGAGTGCTTTGAAATGGTACGAGGATGCATGTCAAGCTTGGCCCAATGTGAGTGTATACATTGAAGGAGAATTGGCCATCCTTCTGAAACATATGTAGCGATCTCATGTGCACATGGCAACCCGTGTATGGCACGAATGATACATCCACATGCAATCCTATCAACTCCAACCATACTTGATCTTTTAGTTTCTACCAATATTTTTTCCAATGCATTTCGTGAGATGTTCCCACGGAGCTCCTTAAATTCAAAGGGCTTGAAACTGTGTTGCACGATTGTCTTGCTCTTCTCGAATGAGGCTTTAATACTTGAATGCTGTAATTCAAGCAAGCTGTAGATTTTTGCCCAATTTGTCTCAAAAGTACCCTGAAATGATCTAAGCTGCCTCTTCAACTATAAATGTGAAGACTTGGCCCTACAGCAAGAACATAAAAATTAATGATGCATCGCCTTATAAAGACGTGTAAAGTACAATTCTGGGATATATAATGAGGCATACTTATTTGATGTAGTATTTCTGAAATGCATGCATTTATCTACCCACGCTGAGACAAATCTCTCCTTGTATTCATCTAACCAGTGCTGAAGGATATGTTGTGAACTCTTGATTTAGCTTACGCAGATTATCAATATACTCTTCTTCTGTGGAGGAATGGACCAACATATTCCAATACAATGTGAATCTATCCCAGTTCTCCTTTGTTTCAAACAACTTCTTATATTTCGCTAGTACATTCTTATTTATGTGCCATTTGCATAATAAATGCCTTGCATTAGGGAATACACCCTTGATGGCTTTAACCAGTGATAATTCTCTATCTGTCACAATAACATCAGGAAGAGCATCCTCACCAATGATAGAACATAATACACTCAAAGTCCATACACAGTTACCTTCGCATTTAGCTTCCATGTAAGCAAAGCACACAGAGAAAGTTATATCTGTTGAAGTCACTCCGACAATCTCTAATAAGGGCATGCGATACCGGTTGGTCTTGTAAGTGCAATCCATTATTTAGACATGAGGAAATGACCGCAACAACTCTAAGCTTTTTGGATAAGCCTAAACCAAATCAGTGATAGTGTCACTATCCTCACAGTTCCTGTGGCATTCAATGTACTTATGCTCTGTCAACTTTCCCATGAGTTGTTGCATATGTGTCCTCCCACCCCGTTCAACAACTCTGTGCCTATGACGTGCATTGTAAATAGTCTTCATTGTGGTTACATTTAACTCACTTCTTTGTTTTAACGTAACTAGAACATCTTTCGGTCGCACCATGCTCTTAGACATATCAACCATCAATCTTGTCTCCTCCTCTGTTAATCTCCCTGTGAATGAATGACCCTCTAGATACTCTACAACAGAGTGATTATGTACACCACATGCAACTTCCAACATCCAATCATAAAAAGTGTCAAACTTTTTGCCCTTTAATGTAAAAGGACATCCACATTTCTTTGACCATGTTTGCTTGATCTTATTTTTAATAGGCCCCTCATCATTGGTCTTACTATGCTTGAAATGGCCGCTTCTCTCACATGCTAGGACAACTCAAGCTTTTATTTCAAGCCTTGCAGCATTTGATACCTCTATGACGATGACAAAACCGTTTCTTTTACCCACATCATGAGCCCAGTTCACTATGAATGCATCTCGACTGTGAAATATCTAAACACATAACAATTGAGTAAGACATTAGTAACGCACAATATTTATTCAAATCATAATTTAATATAATGTCTTACTTCTTCGGTGGTAAACACATTTGTAAAGTCCATTACATAGGCTGACTGAACTTGGCTTTCTTCTGTGGATGGCTGCAATGAGGAAAAAGAAACTGCTTCAGTAACGTTCGGAACAACAAATCCGAACATAAGGGGTTGTTTGGAAACGAAATATTTTAAGAGATTTTGCTATATTATCTACTAGTTTAGAATGTAATCTATTCACCTAAAAATAAGGTGTTTGGATAACTTAGAAAGTATCTTATAATATCTCACTTTCTTCCAAAAACCTTCATATTATATTATTCAAGGATATGATGTATAAAATAATAGTTTCTAAATACGAATGGAGAGTTTGAGTCAAAACCATTAGAGAGTTCATGAGCAACCAATAAATATAATAGCCCACTATAAGTTTTAACATTTATGAGTCTCACTATTAGATTGGCCCTAAAGTGCTTACAAATTTAATGTAGGGTCCTATAGCAATATCACAACTATATAGCCCTTGTTAATTATCAATATTAGGTGTAGAGGTGTACAAATTAACCGCGACCCGACCTGACCCGACTCGTGGGTCAATGGGTGGGTCACTCCACCCAAAATTTCTATACTCGACCCGACCCGTGACTGTTGGTACGAGTAACGGGTCTCACGGGTCGGGTTATCGGGTGACCCGTGAGCCCATTTTTTTTCTTTATGTATAAGATCAAGGATAAAAATCCAAGAGGGATGCCCACTTGTCAGGATGTGGTTTTAATTTCTCTTAGATGTAGTTCACCGACCAATTTCTAAATATTTGAGTTATTATATTGGTCTCATGTCTATGAACTCAACGAGGAACATTTATTTTATTCCTATCAACAGATTAAGGTGATCTCACATGGAAAACACAGTACGTTTTGAAGCCTTATTACATCTATTTGACATTAGTTTGTTTAGATTTGTTGAATCTTGAATATCTTGTTGATTGTATTTAATCATTTAATTGGTGACCACTAAATTAGTGGTCAAGATGAGAGTGATTAGTAATTGAAATTGGACGTGGGTTTCGGGTCAAACCCAATTACTTTTTTTTGTACACCTCTACCCATGGTACAAAAGAAGGCCAGACAATCGTAACCATTTTTTATTTTTACATCTAATCACTTTTAGTTCTCTAATAATTATCTGAAAGTAGTTTTCATAAACAATTTGGTCTTCTACATGGGAAAAAAAAAAAAGACCCGAACCCGACCCGTGACCCGTCTGACCCGTGACCCGACTGACCCGTGACGCAAACGGGTCGGGTTCGGGTGGGTTTTCACCCACAAAAAACTTGTCGGGTCGGGTCGGGTCGGGTTTCGACCCGTGAACACCCCTAATTAGGTGGGTCCTATAAATGTCACGCTTGGAGCTTTTATTGTGATTACCAACATTAGGTGGGTCCCATACTACCAAAATCAGCCGGGTCCCATGATTACCAAGATTGAATTGTGTGTTTGTAATTATTAGTTTGTCATCATTAAATGGGTCTCACTATTTGATAGCTCTCCTAGTGTTAATTTGACCACCAACATCAAATGGGTCCCACAATGATATCTCATAAAAAAGCTAGATAGGGTCATTTGTGATAATCATCATTAGATGTATTATAGTATAGTTACCAAAGTTTGGTGGACCCACCTTAATTAAACAATATTACTTGGATCTCATGATTTAAATTTAATCTTATATATATTTTTACAGTAGATGGGTCCTACCATGATTATTAACACCTGTGATTACTAATTAGTTGGTCTTGTGTCGGGTTAATTGATTATATTCTCTCAATTTCTTATTTGGTACATAATCTTGTGAGTTTTTTTTTTTTATAAATCGTCAAACACTTCAAAGGTATATTAAAATATGTGAAGATTGCCAAACACCATAAGTGACACAATATAATAATATGACACTATTTTATTCTATGATTATGAAATCTTACAATATAAACTTGTTGATATTATATTATGCACTTACCCAAACACCCTAAAACATATGTTCGACATATTATTTCCGAACAATTGTTTTATGTTCGGATATAAATTTCCGAACAATTATTAAATGTTCGGATTTAAATTTCGGAACATTTTTCATTTATTCGGTGTCGTAAGGACGAACAGTATACATATGTTCGGTCATACCAGTCCGGACAGAACGCGAACATCTACTATACATAACTTAAAAAAATTGGCGAAAACATTGAAATAATCAACCACACTTACCTTTTCGCTGCTATTAGGAATGAAAGAAACGATTTCCTTTTTAATTTCCTTCTCCATTGCAATGTTTGGTTTGATTGAACTACAAAAAAATAGAGTTTGATGGGAGCAAGAGGAAGAAGGAAGAATGTGAAGTATGGGAGAGTGGTACAATACTGTAAAGAGAGTGAAGGAAGAAGGGAATGTGGGAAGAGATAATACAATGGGGGAAGAAGGAATGAGAGTGAAAACCGGTGGAGAAGGAAGAGAGGAGTTATGTGTGTATGAAGAGGGGAGAGATGAGAGATAAGTTATGTGTGTGAAGAGAAAGATTTGTTTTTCAATGTTATGAAATGTCCATTTTAATTATTTTACATAATGATCTTATTGTAAAAAAATAATAGCAAAATAACTTCCGGTGGGAGGAGAAAAAATTGTGTGCCGACATAACTCCCCTAAATTTAAGGGGATTTAACGGGAAAAACCCTCCTAAACATGGTATTATTGCAATTGGCCCCAGTAAAAAACATCAGACAGATTGGGCCCTGAATCCAGCTTTTTTTTTTTTTTATCTTTTAGCGCTATAGTCAATATCAACTATCCCTGTGTATAATAAAGACCGAAACCCATTTTTCCCCGTTCGTCTTCTTCCTCTTTTCCCCCTTTTCCCCTTTCATGTCTTCCTCTCTTTCTGCAACTGATCTCAAATCACAATCTTTTAGAAGGAGGAAGAAGGAAAGAGAAAGCTGGTGGGTGTGTGAAGATGAGATTCATGGAGATGGAGGTGTGCGCAGGGGCTGTGAGGGCGGAGTGCAGCAGTGAAGGAGGGGAAAAGAGAAAAGAAGAGGAGGAAAGAAAGAGAAAAAAAGGAAAGAGAGGGAGAAGGAAGAAAGAAAGAAAGGCATGGAGTGCAGTGGGTGGCAAAGGGCAGTGCAGGGAGAAAGGAGAAGAAGAGGGAGAGAGGGGAAGGAGAAAGAAAGAAAGGAACAGGCGAAAACCATATCAGATTTGCAAGCCCAGATCCTCTGAGTTTCTCCTCTTCTTCGATCAAATCAGATTTCTTTGGTTCGTCTTCTGCGCCGCAATCCAAGACCGAGGAATCGTCTTCTTCTCCATTCACGATGGCCGAACCAGTCCTCTATTTCTAGTCGCAACAACCACACCCTTTCCCGGTCTCCTCCTCCGATCCCGGCGATCAACTTCCGGAACCCAAACCAACACAGACCGATTTCTGCTTATAGAATGATTCATCTTTTATTTGTTCAATATAGGCTGCTTGTAAGGTTGGCTTTCTGTTGTTCATCTTTTATTTCCAATATCAATTTGATCCGACAATCTTAGCCAATCACATGAAAAGCTAGTCAATGCACTTAAGGAGGATTATTTGCCTACTACCTTTTAACCATTTATTGTCTCAAACCATTCAATTAAAGAGTATGTATTTTGGAGATATAACCACCAATGATATGGTTAACAAGATGAATGTTTTGAATGACAAAACATTTAAGTCGCCATGAGTGCATATGATAAAATATCAACGCTTCCAAATAAATTAAATGAAAGTCAAATTGCCTACACAGAATTCAAAGGTATTTTGGTGTTTGACATCGTGTTTTTTAGTTTACTTGTCACTTAATTGGATTTTGCAACAGTTCTGCAGCAAATGTATTCTGGTTTTGCTGTTTTTTATGGTGTTCAATTGAAGTTTAGAGAGAAATGGTGCAGATATACATATTTGTTATGTTTGTTTATGTGCAATATCTGGACTTAGATGCTTTCTTTAGAAGTGAAAATTTTGGAGCATGTGTTTCTAGTATTGTTTGTGGAATCATAGCTGATCTTACTGATGCTAAGAAAAATGGTGGAGAAGAACAATGAAGCAGAGTCCGACATTTGGCCATGCTTCAAGCATATATGATACATTGATACTGGCTTAAGACAACCACAACATTCAGAAACAGATTAGGATGGACAACACCCTCTTTTATGACCATACTATAAAGGGGTGTCGATTTCGATGGGGCCCACTTTGGTCCACTGTTCATCAGTGTACCCCATTCTATGGGGCTCACTACACCCCATGATCTGGCACTTGGCCTGGTTTGACACCCTACCTTTACTTAACATTAGATTGAATATCAAAGAAAAGTAAACTTAAAAGACCCTTGAACCATGAGACTACTAAATCAAGGGTTGGGATTACTTGAGGGGACTGATTTGTTTTTACTAACCTTTATCCATGATGATGCCTTTTCCATCATCCTTATCCCCATGGATTCGCATGCAACCCCCAAAAGATCATTGGAGGTGCAACCCCCAGAAGGGCTGATATTAGCTCTAATATCCAGAGTGACCTCCACCAACTTGCAGTCTAGATGCATCAGCTGAATTTTCATAAAACTGCTTCAACACTAGAGCGCAAGAGATGACACAATCTATTTAAGAAAATAACCCAATATACACCTGCACCTCTCTCTCGTTTTGGGTGTTCCTTTTGCCTTGTTCTTCTACCTCTAATCTCACCTTCTCTTGTCTTTTTTTTTTTTTTCATTTTTGTGCGCTAGATGGGTAAGATGGGCTTAGATTATTAATTGGTCAACTAACACATTTGATATTTTGCAGGTTCATGAAGACATTGTCCATGGAGTTGATCCTAAAGAACACTCATTTACAAAGTTATCGACATCACCTAAGACATTCGTCATCAAGACAATGATAATAACTGCAGAGTATTCGCTGTTGCATTCGCGGAGCATTGTGTTTGCCGTCGTCCCATTACATTTACACAGTCCGACATCCATTACATTGATCACCTTGTTATTAGCTGGTTAAGAGGAGTAAGCAATGAAGTGTTTGGGTAGTAGACGGAGAGGCCTTGTGAGCATGAAGACTTCTGTTTTATTTTTCTCCTCTCCTTTGTGAAAGAAAACTCTTGTGCAGTGTGGTTGGGGAGCTTGTAAAGGTTTTTTGGGAAGCTTTCTTTGATATATGTTATCACTGGTGTCTTGTAAATGTTATTTATTGTGAATGTATATAGAGGAATTTACCTGAAAAAGGACCTTAGAAGGTCACTAGACGAAAAAGGGGACACTAGTTTATATGTTACGAAATTGGTATTCCCGCCAATTTTTTCTCTTTTTTTGCTCTTTTTCGACAAGCGTCGACATCGTCGCTCATTTAAATGGGACCAAGTGTTTTAAGATTCTGCGAAGCAACAACGTCATCACTTATTCTACCCCTTCAGCTGTTGACACCAAAAATGTCACTTTGCCTCTTCAAGATCCAAAGAGCTACATGAAGTCATAACATGCCATAAATAGGCAATGCTACTTCCAAAAAAATCAAATCTTGTCAGAATCAAACAAAAACTGCAAGATCCTTCAAGACAGCCAAAAGAGGAGTGCACAAGAAGTTTCGGGCCATTTCAAAATCATTTGGCCTTTGCTTCTCCGGCAGTTGAAAAGGAGCTCCTGGCGGCGAAAGCATCGGAGACACCAAATCTTCGATCAGAACCGATGGATGGTTTCAAAATACATTCAAAAGACTCCACGTCAAGTTCCGAGTCAAACCGACAACGTTTGACCTTACATCAACCCTCGAAAAGCTAAATCAAGCCTCTCGGCGGCGAGAACCATCGAGGCCATCACTCATCAGATAGAGCACATGGACGGCTTCAAAATGCTTACAAATGGCTACACGTCAAATTTCAGGTCATTTTGACAACAGTTGACCATAGTTTGACACTCGGAAGCCAAATCAGGCCTCTCGGTGGCGAAGCTCCCCGGGACAATGGTTTCCAAGACAGAGCCTATGGATCATCTTAAAATGACTCCAATAGGTTCCCTGTCAAATTTCAAGTCAATCGGACATCGGTTGACCGCACATCAAACCGCGACATCTTCATCGCGACAAAAGCAAGTCTACTGGTGATAGGACCCCAAACGGCTTCAAAACTCAAACAAAAGCCTATGGTTGGTCTCATTTATTGCTCAGGAGGCTTCACCCCAAATTTCAGGTCATTCCGACATCGTTTGGCCCAGTTTCAGCTTCTGACGGAAAATCGGCAGCTCTGCGCAACAAAGTCTTCGGCTTTCTCAGAAAATTGGAAACTTTGCAAAATAAAATACATGGATTCTCATCAAGTTTTCTACAGGAAAATCAGGCCAATAAATGATAAAAAATGTCAAGGAAAAATACAGAAGAAAAAACAATCGAAAAAACAGCAAAAACGGACACAAAACGGGACAAAATGGGGGAAAACCCCCCCAGGGTCGCCCGGTGGGCCCTGGAAACCCCGTTTTTCGCCGTTTTTTTGCGATTCGAAGCGTCCGGCCTCTGGTATTTTTCAAAATTCATACTTTTGAGACACCAAATCCTCTTACATCCGTCAAAAACACGGGTTAGTCATCAAGAGTATCGAAATCTACATTGATCGCCAACTGGTCAACCAAAAAAAGTGTGCTTTCTACCCGACCGATCGAGAAATCGACAGGACAGATGGCACCAACCCGCTGTTGGTAACCAACACCTAAAGTTACATGGTCATCCGATGTCGATCTACATGAAGATCCATCAATGATCATCGCCAGAAGAATCCCAAAAGACGCGGCACGACCCGCGACTCTTCAACTGCTCGGCGACCACTTAATGCGATTAATTGACTAGCTTTATTACAGTCATTAATCCATTTCTTTGGACGACCCAATCAGAAGCAAGCATCCAGGAGTTACAAGTCAAGAGATTCATGGCATTTAACCCATGAAACTCCTCCCATCATGGCGATTAAAGGCGATTAAATGCCCTTAATCTCCTCCGGCCAATCAGAAGCCAAGAAAAAAGAGTTACAAAATAAAGAATTCAATCTTGTAACTCCTCCCTTTATGTAGCTTTATGACAATTAAGGCTCATAAACCCTCCTAAATGGCTACCTAAAAGCCTATAAATAGGAGAGCATTCCAAATAATTCCAGATCGAAAAAATCACAAAGATCGGAAAAATCACAGAGAAAATCGGAAAAAACAAGACAGATCCCAGATCAGAAAAAAGCACAGAAATTCAAGGAAGGAAAGAGAAAAAACTCTGCGAAAGTTCTACACCGACCACCGCTATAAGGTGACAAAAGACCCTTGGGGGGTACCCCCCCCAGGTCCTTGCCTTCTCATTCTGCCTCCAAATGGCTTAGACTTGGCTTTTCAGCCCGTCTACTTGGTTTTTCATTGGACATAGGACCTCCTTTTGGTCTTTGTCCTCTAAAAACCTGAGTTATAGCCAAGCCAAGCGAATCAATAGCATCCTCTGTTCTCATCTGCATGGATGATGGCGAAGTCCACATATGGCTTGCGACCGTCAATCTGAACGGGTCCCCCACAATCTCCTGAGAAGTTAGATCCTCCTTTTCTTGCTTTTCATTGTAGTTTGTGTTTTTTTTAAAAGAGACAAAAATCACAACTCTTGTCTTTCATTATTGATAAGGATTGTAAATCGGCTATAAATGCCAAAATCCGCTATAAATGCAAAAAAAAATCGCCTTTCACGGCAAATCAAGAAAATGTCTCTTTTGTTAAATATATGTGCAATGGAAAACTTGAAAGAAGTTGATTTCCTTTTTACTTGAGAAGGTTGATCTCCGGATCACCACTTGCAATTCCAAGTAAAATAGAAATTCTGGCACACCCACACAAAAGAAATGTTGATGCACGCCTTTGCCCCCCGGTTACAAAAGGGTCGGACCCAACGGACTCCCACGTCCGCCGACCTCGGTAGAACCAGGCAGAAGCGCGGTCCATCAAGCTGGCTCCACCCGGTGGGACCTGTTCATTTGAAAACACGATGCTAGAAATGAAATATTTGCATATCATATCTTTTGCTCTATGCTTATATTTTTTTTCCTCAATTCCTTGGCTACTTTCTAATTGGTGGCCTATGTTGGATTCCGCATCTAAAAAATGAGATGAGATTTTTTGGAAATTTCTAATTCTTTGAATTTATTTCCACTCTTTCTCTTTAAAAAAAAATAAAAAAAAATCAGATTTTTCAGTTTGGATTCAAAATTGAGAAATCTTGATCCTTTCCTGTCGTTCATCGTGCTTGCAAAAATGTTGAGCCTGTTCGACTAAGGTTTTGGGCCATCGTTTCTCTTCGATGAGTTCATCACAAATCTAAAAAACATATATATATATATAAATTAGATTTCTCAGTTTGGATTCAAAATTGAGAAACCTTGATCCTTTCCTATCGTTTATCGTGCTTGCAGAAATGTTGAGCCTGTTCGACTAAGGTTTTGGGCCATCGTTTCTCTTCGATGAGTTCATTAAAGATCTAAAAAAAATAAAATAAATAAAAAAATCAGATTTTTTCATTCTGGATTCAAAATTGAGAAACCTTGATCCTTTAGTATCATTCATCGTGCTTGCAGAAATGTTGAGCCTATTCGACTAAGGTCTTGGGCCATCGTTTCTCTTCGATGAGTTCATTAAAGATCTAAAAAAAAAAAAAAGAAAAAGAAATCAGATTTTTTTCATTTCGAATTCAAAATTGAGAAACCTTGATCCTTTTCTATCGTTCATCGTGCTTGCAGAAATGTTGAGCCTGTTCGACTAAGGTTTTGGGCCATCGTTTCTCTTCGATGAGTTCATTAAAGATCTAAAAACAAAAAAAAAAAAAAATCAGATTTTTCATTTTGGATTCAAAATTGAGAAACCTTGATCCTTTCTTATCGTTCATCGTGCTTGCAGAAATGTTGAGCCTGTTCGACTAAGGTTTTGGGCCATCGTTTCTCTTCGATGAGTTCATTAAAGATCTAAAAAAAAAAAATAAAAAAATAAAAAATCTGATTTTTTCATTTTGAATTCAAAATTGAGAAACCTTGATCCTTTCCTATCGTTCATCGTGCTTGCAGAAATGTTGAGCCTGTTCGACTAAGGTTTTGGGCCATCGTTTCTCTTCGATGAGTTCATTAAAGATCTAAAAAAAAAACAAAAAAAAATTAGATTTCTCAGTTTGAATTCAAAATTGAGAAACCTTGATCCTTTCCTATCGTTCATCGTGCTTGCAGAAATGTTGAGCCTGTTCGACTAAGGTTTTGGCCATCGTTTCTCTTCGATGAGTTCATTAAAGATCTAGAAAAAAAAACTAAAAAAACAAAAAATTAGATTTCTCAGTTTGAATTCAAAATTGAGAAACTTTGATCCTTTTTAATCGTTGATCGTGCTTGCAAAAATGTTGAGCCTGTTCGACTAAGGTTTTGGGCCATCGTTTCTCTTCGATGAGTTCATTAAAGATCTAAAAAATATATATATATATAAATAAAAAAAAAGACATAGACCACTAAGTTTAAACCAACTGCGTTCTTTGATCATGGTTGATTCAAGAAAAGCCTTGTCCAGAGTGTGGAGACAGCTTGACTGTTTTAGGCAAGGGTCCTCCAAACGGGTTCATTAAGTAATCCTACCCTTACCTGGGGGCAATTCTATCAATCGAGATTTCATAAGACCGGGTTAGGAGGCCTATGTGTACTCTCTCGTCTTTTAAATAAATTTTTTAAAAAAATAAAATTTTTAAAAATAAAAATTTTAAAATAAAAAAAAATTTCAAAAACAAATATCTTAAAAAAAATAAAAAATAAAAAAAAATAATAAAAAAAAGATTTAAAAAAAATCTTCAAAAAAAAAAAACTTCCGTCATTTTGGGTTTAGTTGGAAAAATCTTGGTCTTCTCCTTTCTGAGCACTGGCGCTCGCGGAAATCGCTGAGCCCGTGTTCAGATTGGATGCCTTTTGCTCTCTTTGATGAACCCGATATTGGCCTTTCAAAAAAAAAAAACTTGTCATTTTTGGATTCAGATCCGAGAAATTATGGTTCATTTCTTTCTGAGCACTAGAGCTCGCGGAAATCACTGAGCTCGTGTTCAGATCGAAATACCATCTGCTCTCTTTGATAAATCCAATCTTGACCTTTCAAAACAGAGAATCTCATCTCATGGATGTGGTCTCAAAACATTTGTGTCTAGCGGTACTAGTACGCCCTTTCAGGGTCTACTGTATTGCGACCGGCACATTTGTAACTCCAACTTTATATTCTTCTTACCTCGAGCAAGCTCTGCTTCTCGATAAGTCGAATTTAAGTTCACAATTGCTTCTAGCAGTCACTGGGACGCTCATTCTGGGCTTACCATACCTGCGATCAGAATAATTGTACCATTTATGGCATTTTGCCTTCTTCATATTGCTTGGGTCATCTCCCTCGAGCAATTTGAAAAGACAAAACCATAGAACTTCCCATTTATGATCATTATATTCTTGTGATTACTAATGGATGTGGTCTTGTTTCAGAAACTTTTCGAAAACTAACAATGGTAGCATCGCTTACCATTACTTTTGATGAGAACAAGCACCAACTTATGCTTCAACAGAAGCAAACCACGCGCACCTACAAGCGCCCCATCAGCTGCCGAAGCGTTAATTCTCTCGGTAACTCTCTGAACTCCGGGTTGACCTCGACTCCCCGGACTATTGTCTTTGGGACACTGGGACCATTCCCACTTCCCGAGGAACAAACTGCTACTTCCAAGAAGCAGAAACTCGCCTCTCAACGTATCACTACCATGACACCAAAGGCGAGCACCAGAAGGCCCGAAGCCCGTGCCAGCCCCACGAAGCCTCGACCAGCAAATGACCAGATCTATCCCAAGACTTGGTCCCCAAGACCTTCACCAAAACAGAGAAGGTCCCAAACATTTGCCAAGCCAGCATTCCTGGCCCCACTCAAGGAGAACTAGTTCTACCCTCTTGCTTACATGAAAGAGGAGAGACCCATCTCCAACCTGACTCCCAAGTCAACCCAGCATGAGCCGGCTTGTTCCTACAAGCCCAAAATCAAGTCATGCATCACAAGGCCTCTGCAAGCACCTGCTAAGGCCTACAAACCTGCAGTTTGACCCTTCATCTCTACAGGGGCCGAACTCCAAAAATTCAAAGCTTCGCTGCAACAGGCGAAGGACAGGGTTCGCATCCTGTCCTTGCCCAGCTACAAAGAAGATAGGCTCGGCTGTTGAGCCCGAGGGAGCACATCCTTCGTTGTCAAAGCCCAGCCAGAGCTGACCGAAGCTCAAATTGCTCATCGTATACGCCGCCGCGCGTCGTATAAGCAAAAGAGACTAGAGAAGCAAAGGACCCAGCCTCCTACGCTTCAAGTCTCTCCCAAATGGGTCAAAAAAGATAGACCCAATCAAGTTGCTGCCGTCCATATGGTTGGAAAAACCAGAAAATGCCAAAAGTCAGCAACAGAAATCCATGTCCGACGTCCAATGACCCGCAGCGTCTCCAGGACAAGAAGACATTCAGAAGAATCCCCTGCTCCTTCAAGCAAAGGACGGCAGAGTGATCCTTCCTCAAGCTCTTCTTCAAAAAGAATGAGCCCCAGCTCAGTCACCAAGACAGTTTCTTCGTTCGAATCACGAAGGATGAACGTTCTGGCTACAAATTCTGAGCCTCCACCCCGCAATCCACCTTAAGATGATGCGATCACCCGCATCCAACAGTTGGAATAAGGCCGGCAGAGGATCGAAACTCTGATGGAAAACCTTTTCCTCGCCTTCCAAAATCAGGCGAACAATGAACCTCCTCTGAATCATCTAGACGATGAGGTAAATGGAGAAGAAAATGAGTCAAGTGCCATTACCAAAAAGGACGTAGACAGTATCCTCGCCAAAACAAAAGAAAAGGATATACTCAAGGAGCATGGGATCAAGCCACCATATCCCTTATGAATGGACTCGGTCCCGTTCCCCACAAAATTCAAGCATCCTACTTTCCAAACATTTATGGGGAAAGGATCAGCCAGACAGCACATCATCCACTTCAAGATCCTGACGGGAGCTATCGCGGATTAAGATGCACTCAAGATCCGCCTCTTTGCAAGTACCCTAAAAGGAACGGCCTTCGATTGGTACTCCACTCTGCCGGAGGACTCCATCCAAAACTGGGCCATGCTAAAGACACGCTTCCTGACTCACTTCAAAGGTGAGGATCATCCCGCTACTATGGCTCAGCTGTGCAGCCTGAAACAGGGAGAGAATGAGTCAACATATGACTTCATTCACAAGTGGAAAGCAATGGCATACAAATGCTCTGATGTATTGCCACAAGCGTCGCTAGTCGACATTTGCCGAAACAACATGAGAGATAGAATCCGCTCCATGATCATCGGCAACAAATCAAAAAACCTGGGAGAACTTTTAGAAGCTTCCATGGAAGCTGAAACGGTGATTAAAGACCTCAACAGTCAGGAATCATCAAGAAAAGAGCCAACCGCCATTGCAACCTCTAAACCAAAAAAGAAAGAGGTCCTCAATGTGTAGACTAAGTAAGCTCCTCAGCCACCAAAGAAAGCTGAAAACAAAGCTGCTGGTAAGAGACCTGAACTCTCTGATGCCTTCAAAGAACGAGTAGAGAAGAAATACCCGTTTGATGAAGATGTCGATGAAATCTTCGGGGCTCTTGTGGCAAACGGCAAGCTCACCTTGCCTGAACCAAAAAGACCGGGTGATGTTGGCAAAACCAACGATCCTCGGTACTGTCCATACCACCAGATGATCTCGCATCCTCTCAATCAATGCTTTGTTGTGAGGGAGAAAATAAATGAGATGTGGAAAACGGAGTCATCACCTTTGACAAAAACTATGGGTCTGCCTCCGTCAACATGGTGACATTTGGACAAACATCAAAATCACCGAAAAAGAAGATCACTACTTCCTTCAAGGTGATAAACTCAATCGAAGCGTCCGAGGAACTGGTTCCTTACCCGACACCAGACGGACAACCCATATAGGTACATCCCGATCTCCTAGAAGATGAAAATTGGGAGGTCATGAAAACAAAGCCTACAGTTCAACAGCGAAGGCAGGCTAGGAAATATCTCCTCAAGCTCAAATGGCAAGAGAAGATCCAGCCAAAACAAGAAGTCAAAGAAAAGGCAGAGGCTTCCTCTACCGCTTCACTGGAGGCAACAAAAACATCCCTTCTAGAGACTTCAAAGGGGGTAAGAAAATTCACTCTCAGTGATTTCATGCCACCTCAATTCAAAGAAGCCATGCCGGAGGCATCATACTCTTGCAATTCAGTAGTTGGATTCTCCATTGGTGGATACGAGTCCAGCGACACCGATGATGGATTCGAATCCAACTACACAGACGAGTGGGAGGAGTCCCTTGAAACAGGAGAATACCTCTCCGATGAAGAATGGGTTCCTGAGACTCATCTTATGTCAGTAATCTGGTATAACCCCCTACAGCCACAAGGATCCCGGTCTGATGATGAAGAAGACCAAGAGGCTGTACAAGAAAATGCTGCTGACCCAGTACCTCTCATTGCTCCAGTGGAAATCAACCATGTTGAGCCACAAAGAGTTGATGAAGAAGAAGATCCGGCTCCCATGCCTCATCTTGAAGAATATGTAAAGATCTTGCAGCGTCTCGCTCTAGAACAAGAGCAAGACCGCGTCAACGAGCCTCCTCGCAATCCAGAGCCTGAAGTCCCTGAAGACCATCAGGTACATCCTCCCTTAACTCCTGAAAATCGAGAAAATTGCTGGATAGACGATCCTCTTACATCCGAGGATGAGTCTGACTCCGATCAGGCAACGTCTCCTGTCAGAGCTTCCTGTAATGTGATAATTCGGGATTATAGCTCTTCTGAAGCATCGTCTGATGGGAGCACTTACACTCCGGCGATGCCTAGCAATGCATCTTCTGGAGCCACCTCATCTCACGTGACTTTCACTGAGATGACGCACTCTCAGGTTTCTTCTCCTGAGACTGTGACTTCAAAGTTCACACCCTTCCTGACTGAAGAATTCCCAGCTATTGATGCTTGGGATGATGAATTGGTCAACGAAGAAGAAAGGTTGCTGGATGCTGTTCAGGACTTGTTCTCGGAAAATGCTCCGTGCAACACAATCACTGAGGATGGCAACTCTGCTGCTGATACATCCTCAGTAAATGAAAAACGACAGCCTCTTGATCCTGAAGACAATCTTCCAAACGAAGACCCTTCTCAAGAAGCTCTCGAAGTTGGTAGAGGCACCCGCTCTGGCCGGGACTACCACAAAAATTACAACCAATCTTCCTTTACATATGTAAATCCTTCGGGAAAAGATGTTGTAAGCGCCCCTAGTGGCAACAATGATGAACATACAGGGCCTAAGGAGGCTTTCAAGTATGACTTGATTGAACACTTCAAGCACATACCTGCACGTCTGCACATCCTGGATTTATTGCGAATGTCTCCGCACACTCGTGATAATCTCATTTCAGAATTACAAAAGCTGAATGAGGATGTCGACAAACATGCTCCGCAAGTCCTCCAAATTGAAATGGATTACCGGGTCAAAAACTCAGAAGCCTCCTCAAAGGGAGAAAATAAGAAAACTGAGGGATCATGCATTGAATGCCTCTCGGTTAAAAAAGCAGCCAGTGCAACCATTGCCTTCACAAAGGATGACCTCCTACTTGGCGAAACAAGGCATAACCGACCCCTGTACTTCAAACGGTACATCAAGGAAATGCCTATGCACAGAGTTTAGATCGACCCAGGTTCTGCACTCAACCTCATCTCCACATCGGCTCTCGAAGAGTTGGGCATCCCACCCAGCAAACTGAGCCACACATCTGTATCTATCTTTGGATACGATGGGAGTACTCAAAGGCCTATCGGCAAAATCAGGTTCAAGTTGCAGATCGGTGATCTTATTTCTGAGGTCACTGTGTATGCAATAAAAACCCCTTCATGCTACAACATCCTTCTCGGACGCCCTTGGATCCACGAGAATGGCGTTGTCCCTTCAACTCTACATAAATGCATCAAGTTTGTTGGCGACGACGGCATGATACATCGAGTCTTTGCGGACAGAAAACCCTTCAAAGATAAAGAAGTCCGCTTTGCAGACTCACAAATGTATGAAGGTGAAAAAGAAGAAGAGGAGAAGCATACAGCATCCTTTGCCGAAAATCACCAGAAAGATAAAAGCAAGGCTCCTCAATAATCGCCGGAAGAAAAAAATCATCCGGTAAATCCGAAGAGAGCATTTAAACTCCCTTCGTCATCTCCCTCAAACCTTCAAAGCCTTTGGTCATTACAACTAAAGTGAAGAAAGCAAAGCAAAAGTCTGGGGGCAAATTTGTTGTCTCTTTCGTGTCTATCATGCAAGACACAGATTCGGATTCATAGCCAGAAGACGACACATCGTCAAGCCAAGCTGACACTCATCAAATTCAGCCTGCTCTAACTCTAATGGAGACGACTTCTGACATAGAAGATCCTACGTCAGCTTCCTTCGTTGTTCCAGCAACTTCAGCAAAGAAAAAAATGATCTTCTTTCATAGATCGGATGCTTCTTCATCAAACTCCATGCTTGAACCTTTCCAAAATGAAGGTATGCCTCAACTATCCTTATATAGTTCTGTGGCACAAGCTATTATAAAGAAAATGGGCTATGACGCTCAAAACCCAGTTGGTTTGGGAGAAGGACGTGGTATTCTCACGCCATTGGGGCCCGTCTTGACCAAAAGCCAGCTGGAAGATTGGAGACGGGTTAGGGTTAGGGTATGATCCCGACACTCCCCTGAGACAGTTGACACAAAGGCTTAAAAGTCAATATACTGACCAACCCTCAACATCTCAAGTCCATGAAGACATCGATCTCCTTGGATATCTCTTTGATGACTCACCTGACAAAGATCCAGGAAGCTCATCCAATTGGCACGATTTCTTCGAAAATGAAGAGGAGTTGTCCGATGGCACAAACATGTGGTCTTCTGACCTAGAAGAACCCTCATCTCCAAAAGAAGTAGCTTACTTCGACCCGGTTTCAACATGCGATTGGGATCATCTCATAGCCAGCCTTGGGGAAATTACCGATCAAGAAGACCCATGGAAAGGAACAAAGCCTTGGTCTGGAAATGCCTTTGAAACCCCAGAAGGTTTCGTTGAGCTAGAAGCCTCCGAAAATATTGTGGAGGAACCACCTTCGAACCTTCCAACAGAAGATCTTGTTCAAAAGATAGACTTGGGAACACCAGATAACCCACGTCCTGTATTCATAAGTAAGAATATAAAGGATGATGAGTTACTCGAGTATATCGCCTTTCTTCGTGAGTTCGTTGATTGCTTTGCATGGTCTTACACTGAAATGCCTGGCTTAGACCCCAAAATAGCGGTTCACAAACTCAATCTTCAAGAAGACATCAAGCCTGTCAAGCAAGGCCAAAGAAGTTTTCGTCCAGATGTGATGGATAAAATTGAACAAGAAGTTCAAAAACTCAAAAGCGCCGGCTTCATCCGTGAGGAACAACATCCTGAATGGTTGGCCAACATTGTCCCTGTGACAAAGAAAAACGGGCAGATCAGGGTCTGTAATGACTATAGAGACCTGAATGGCGCATGCCCAAAAGATGAATTTCCGCTCCCCATACCAGAGGTAATGATTGATAATACCTGTGGATTCGAGGCGAATGACATTTATGGATGGTTTCTCTTGCTACAATCAAATAAAGATGCATCTTGAAGATGAAAAACATACATCTTTCCGGACCCCATTTGGCGTGTATTGTTACACTGTCATGCCATTTGGTCTGAAAAATGCTGGTGCCACATATCAGAGGGCTATGATGAAAATATTCCAAGATATGCAGCACAAGACGGTTGAATGTTATGTTGATGACCTCGCTGTCAAAAGCAAAAGAAAAGAAGATCATCTTTAAGACCTTCGAGAAGTCTTCCTCCGGCTTCACAAACACAAACTGCGAATGAATCCCTTGAAATCCTTCTTCGGCGTCTCGTCAGGTAAGTTCCTCGGATTCTTAGTTCGGAAAGCTGGAATAGAGCTTGACCCCATAAAAGTCAAAGCCATTCTAGAAATGCCCTCTCCAAGAACCTTGAGAGAACTCAAAGGGCTTCAAGGGAGATTGGCCTACATTAGACGGTTCATCTCCAATCTTTCAGGGAAATGCCGTCCATTCTCCCGGTTGATGAAAAAAGGTGTAAACTTTGTCTGGGATGCTGACTGTGAAGCTGCTTTCCAAGACATCAAGTCATACATGACAAAACCTCCAGTGTTAGCTGCTCCTACCACTGGAAAACCATTCATCTTGTACACAAGAGCCCGTGATCACTCTTTAGGAGCTCTGCTTGCGCAAGAAAATGATCAAAGAAAAGAAGCTGCTCTATATTACCTCAGCCGCATGCTAGTAGGTGCAGAGCATCGCTACTCTCCAGTCGAAAAAGAATGTCTTGCAGTGATGTTCGCCGTACGAAAGCTGCGTCACTTCTTGCTTTCCAACACAGTCTACCTGGTCTCGAGGGTCAACCTCTTGAAGGTCCTCGTCACAAAGGCAGGTTCTCTCAATGCTCGACTGGCAAAAATGGTCCATCCTTCTGTCACAATTTGATATTAGGTATGTACCACAAAAGACAATCAAAGGGCAAGCTCAAGCGGACTTCCTCACAGAGCATCCATTGCCTAAAGATTCTCCACTCAGAGATGATCTCCCAGACGAACCAGTCTACAATGTGGAGACTTTCTCACAAAGTGCCTCCTGGGACATGTACTTTGACGGTGCAACCAGGACAAATGAAAAAAGACAGCTGATCTCAGGAGTTGGCATCCTCTTTGTTAGCCCCGACAAATACATTATTCCACACGCTTTCTCGCTACTGGAACCATGCACAAACAATGCAGCTGAATATCAAGCTCTGATCCTAGGATTGGAACTCGCCATCGAATCCGGTATCACCATGCTGGAAGTCTTTGGAGACTCTCAACTGATCGTCAACCAGATGAATCAGAAATTTGAAGTCAGGAAGCCAGATCTGTTGCCTTACTATAACAAGGCACAATCACTTCTGCAAAAGTTTAACATCTGTCACATCACCCACATTCGTAGAGGTGAAAACAAACGTGCAGATGCCCTAGCTGGACTTGCCGCATCTATGGCAATCCAAGAAGGGGAAAACATGCAAATCACAGTGTGCGAAAGAAGAATCCTTCCTCCTCTTAACACACACCAAGTAGTTGCTGAATGCCACCAAGTGGTTGGAAGTCGGATTTCAATCCTTCAAACTTCAATCGGCGACTGGAGGGATCCGTTCATTGATTACATTATGTTCGGAATCCTACCTGAAGATCCAAAAGAACGGGTAAGCATCCAAAGGTGAACCCCAAGCTTTCATTTGGATATTCCTTCAAAAATCCTTTACAGGAAATCCTTCAACGGAGTACTTCTACGCTGCATGTCACAACAAAAGGCTGAAGAAACACTCAAAGAAGTTCATGCTGGTATTTGCGGAGCTCATCAGGCTGGTCCCAAGCTCTATGATCAGATAAAAAGGTTAGGTTAGTACTGGCCTACTATGGTAGCTGACGCAATGCGATTTGCTAAGCGTTGCCAAAATGCCAAGTTCATGGAGATTACATTCACATGCCTCCAGAATGGCTGCATCCTACAGCGATTTCATGGCCTTTCGAAGGCTGGGGTATGGACATCATAGGTCCTATTTCTCCCCCTTCGAGCAAAGGTCATCGCTTCATCTTCGCCGCTACGGATTATTTCTCCAAGTGGTCAGAAGCATTTGCGTTCAACGAAATGAAGACCTCATCAGTCCTTCAGTTCCTGCGCACCAACATCATTTGTCGTTTCGGCATACCCAAAAGATTCGTCCATGATAACAGACCACAATTTCGGGATCATCGATTCTACAGGTTCTGCGACAAATACAAAATCCAAAGCTGTCCTTCGACTCCATATAATCCGGCAGCAAACGGGTTAGCAGAAGCTTTCAACAAGACACTCTGCAAAATCCTCAAAAAAATGGTCTCTAGTCACAAAAGAGACTGGAGCAATAAAATGTCTGAAGCTTTGTGGGCCTATCGAACCACCGTTCGAGGACCAACCCATAGCACACCATTCTCCTTGGTCTATGGATGCGAAACTGTTGTGCCCTTCGAAGTACAAATTCCTTCCTTGAGGGTATCCTTACAAAATGACATGACTCAAGAAAGCAATGTCAAATTGTGACTCCATGAGCTGGACAATCTCGATGAGAGACGGCTCGAAGCTCAACAAAGCATTGAACTTTACCAAGCACGCATGGCAGGATCTTTCAACAAAAAGGTCAGTCAACGCGCCTACAAAAAGGGTGACAGCTTGGTTCTTGCGGTAAAAAGACCAATGGTCTTCGCTCACAAGTCCAAAGGCAAATTTGAGCCAAAATGGGAGGAACCCTACGTCATCGAAAAGGTTTTCTCCAACGGTGCATACGCACTCCTAAACATGGAAGGTGACAGATGTATGCTGCCCATCAACGGCAAGTTCTTAAAGCGGTACTACCCTTGAAGACTTACCCAACTGGGTAAGAGCAATGCCTGTACGGCCAAAACTGGTTTCCAGGTACACGCTCGCTAAACCCACCTTTTTTTAGAATTTTCATATCAAATGTTTAAATTTCTAGAAATTTAAACAATGCTTACTTTCATCATTTCATTGTTCCAAAAAAAAAATCCAAGTTTAGGCACCTTTCCCTAACTTGACCAAAATTTTCAACCCTTGAACCCAAAATTCATGGTTTGAAATAAAATCCGGATTCAGGGATTTCCACCCTAGTCCACCCTACCTTTTACCGCCAAAATGGTTTTAGGTCAAAACTTATGACCCTCGTGTCTTTAAACAAAAAAAAGGGTTTTTCAAAAAGCCGCGGGGAAGCGACGCTTAGTCGATACTCGCACAAATCGGAAGCATGCGAACCACGTTCGACACTTCCAAAATCGCAGGGAAGCGACATTTCGTCGATACTTGCAAAATCCAAAACCGTGGAGATGCAACATTTCAGTTAATATCCACAACCCAAATTTCAAAGGTTCAAAGAGAAAACCTAAAAACCGTGGAGACGCAACATTTCAGTTGATATCCACAGCCCAAATTTCAAAGGTTCGAAAAAACCTAAAAAACCATGGAGACGCAACATTTTAGTTGATATCCACAACCCAAAGGTTCGAGAAAACCACAAATTTCAAAAATCATGGGGAAACGACATCAAGTCAGTACCCGCAAAACCAAAATTTAAAAAAAAAAGCAACGATGCGACATTCATTCGATACTTATACCCAAATCCGCAAAGATGCGACATTCCATCGATACTCGCAACCGAATGAGCAAGGATGCGACATTCCATCGATAGTTGCAAGAACATTCAGCAGGGAGGCGACTTTTAGTCGATACTTGCATTTTTGAAAACCAAACTGGCTATAAATGCCACAAAACGGCTATAGATGCCACCAAAACAAACTAGCTATCAATGCCACAAAACAAAACCGGCTATCAAAGCCACAAACAAAAAAATTGGCTTTAAAAAAAAAAAAGCCCGGCTATCAATGCCACAAACTCGGCTATCAATGCCACCAAAACCCGGCTATCAATGCCAAAACTGGCTATAGATGCACCAAAACCGGCTCTCATGCCAAAAGTCGGCTTCCATGGCACAAACAAAAATCTGGCTTCCAAGCCAAAATAATCATTTGACAAAAGATTTTCACAAAATGATAAACTTTTGATCGAATCCCATTTAGCAATTACTTTTATCACAAAAAGATTTAAGTAAGCGTTGGGAAAAGAAAAAGAAAAAGAATCTCATTTAGCAATTACTTTTATCACAAAAAGATTTAAGTAAGCATAGGGAAAACAAAAAGAAAAAGCATCCCATTTAGCAATTACTTTCATCATAAAAAGATTTAAGTGAGCGTAGGGAAAACAAAAAAAAGGAGTACCAAAAAAAAACATGTGGTACCAAAAAAAAAAAAAAGTGTTCACAAGCACTACAAAAAAAAAGTACCAAAAAAAAAAAAATACAAGTGGTACAAAAAAAAAAGAGAGAAGGATGGTTTCTGTTAAAAAAAAGGAGCTCAATCAAAAAAGGTCTCCAACCAAGAGTTCATCTCCTCAAGCAACTTTTGGCCTCAGTCGTCAGGGATTCCAGGGCACGCTTCTTTCGCACCGGGAAGTTTATCCCGAGCAGTTTGCCATCGTTTTCTTTCTTGAGATTTCCTTTCAAGAACTCGATTGGCATCTGCAACCCGGCGAATCAGAGCACTCTCCCTGTCACGAGCCTCTGTTATTGCAGCCCACTTGGCAGCGACTGGTGCCTGCAGATGCTCAAGATGTTTCCTGGCCTCATCGACCTCCCTATCAAGGATGTTAAGGTCATGTGTCAACCCAATGATGGTTAGCTCTTCTAAGTTCTTCTCTCGGACTATCTGCTTCCTGCTTTGTGTAGCCTCATCTAGGTTAGACTGAGCCATATCCGCAGGGTCCAGGAACATCTCCTTGAAGAACTGGTCGTCAGGAAAACCCATAGTCTCAAACCACCTGTCACCTAGCTCAATGATCTTATCAATGATCGCCCTGGCACTTATGACATCAAGGCCAGCCTCTTCGGCATCACCAAGAATCTCACGCACATGCTGGATCATCCCAAATCCGGCATCTAAGTGCCCAGAAAGCAGAGTCTCAATACAAGAGCTCATAACCCACACCACCACCTTCTTTGCAAAAAGAAGAGATGGCCCAGCTGAAGATTCGCCCAACTCCGTTGGTCGGCTATTCATGTCATCAGCCGCTGGAAGGGTAACAAAAGAACTCTTTCCAGTTGAAGCTGCTCCTGCTCAGGAAGGAATCTCAGCACGAGGTATCTCCTCAACAGTATCAGAACTGGTCCCAGGAGTCTCTACCTCTGGATCGACCTTTGGCATCCCTTGCTCTAGTTCTGAAGGAAGTGACGGACTCTCCTTTGTCACCTCAAAACCTGCCAAAGAAATACAAAAAGGTATGAATATAATCCTGTTTGAAAATCATTATCAGGGTTATTACTACAAAATACCTTCTTCAACGACTGGCGGAAGACTCTCTTCCTCCATGAACTCATCGGAAGCATCATCAACATTTGCGTCCATCGATGGTTCAAAGTCATCGAATTGTGGCGGAAAACATTAGAGACAAAAGGGTTTAGGCTAAGTCGATGCAAAACGGAATATATGGAATGTAAGTTTAGTCAAAGTAGGACACCTGGTAACATAGAAGTAAGTTTGGGCACACAAAAGATAGTAGAAAAGGAAAACTTTGGGTACCTTGGATCTATGGTGCAACAGGATGGAGGGATTGATATTGATGTAAGTCACAGGATTCAAGCCGGGTGGACCAAATGGAGGAGTGCTTCGGGGATCTTGTGTGATCGGAAAGTCCCCCTCAAGGTTAAAGGAAAGTATTATAAGGTGGCGGTACGGCCAGCATTGTTATATGGATCAGAGTGTTGGGCAGTAAAGCATAATCATGTCAAGAAGATGGAAGTTGCGGAGATGAGAATGCTAAGATGGATGTGCGGGATCACAAGGAGAGATAGGATTAGGAATGAGGAGATTCGGGGCATAGTAGGAATAGTACCGATTGGAGATAAAATGAGAGAAAATCGACTGAGATGGTTCGGCCATGTTAGAAGGCGTCCAACAGAGGCACCTGTTAAAAGGTGTGAAAGCATGGAGTTTGCCAATAGTAGGAGAGGTAGAGGGAGACCCAAGAGAAGTTGGAAAGAAACTATTAAACATGATTTTGCTTACATGGATCTAACGGAGGACATGGCCCTAAACAGATTTGATTGGCGTCGTCAAATCCATATAGCCGACCCCACCTAGTGGGAAAAGGCTTGGTTTGGTTTGGTTTGGTTTGGATGGTTCAAAGTCATCGGAATCCTGTGGCAAGTCAGTTGACGAGAAAAATGTTAGCAAACCAAGTCACAGACACAAAAAAAAGAGAAGAAAGCAAAAAAAAGTCATACCAATTGGAGATTCTGGATTCACTCCAGAGTCCCTCGGTTCTTCTTCAGGTGCCCCGACAGGATCTGTCACCACCTCATCGGTTGGAACCTCATGCATCACTAAGTCTTCCTCTGCTAAAAAAAAAAAGAAAAGCAGAAACAAGAAGCAAATCAGAACATGGAAAATCCCATGAAAAGAAATGGAAGGAGAAAAAGGAAGAATCATACCTTCACCGACGGTCTCTTCTTCTCGGCTTCTCTTCTCTGGAGGCTCGTCAGTATCCCCTGGCGCATCCTCATTGATAGTAAGAGGAACTTCCAAGTCAGGACAGTCCTCATGCTGCCCCTTGCTGCGATGATGACTCCTCCTCCTCTTACTCCTACGGGCTCGCTTCTTAGAGGAACCTGCCCCGCTGTCAGAGTCAGGTTTCCCACTTGACTCCTCACTAGATGGTCTACTCTTGCCAGTAGACTCCACGGAAGCTTGCCTCTGCGCCGCTTGCATCCAAGCATCAAGTTCGGCGTCCTCCTATTCTAGTTGTTCTAAAGCCTCGTCAGGTATTTCTCGAACAGCTTCAGAACCAATGACGCCCCGGTCACCGAGAATGCCTATCTTGTGCTTCTTTCCAGAAAGGAAGGCCCAAACTTCCTCTTACCGGACGCCATCTGACTTTCCAAGGCCCTTTCCAGATGCCAGCTTCACATCAAACTCCTTCTTGGAAAGCCCCCGATATGCCGAAAAGCTCTCCGCGAACCACTTCGCAAAGCCGACAGTCCGGGAAGTCAACAACACAGGATAAGAGATCATGGCTGTAGTGTCTTCAGCACTATAGAAAGCCCATACATTTCTCCCGTCCTGTAAACCTCCAAGCGCTTCACCATGCTTGAAAGCGCTCCAACAACGCCTTGAGAAAAACCCAACTGCAAAGCAAAGCGAGAGGGTATATACGACTGGATGTCGACGAAAAGATGTCTGCGGTACACCATCGTGCCGACACGTATGCTGAAGAGCCACTCCTTCTCTGCATTCGTCAAGGAGTAATGCCTTCCCGACCCCGCCCTGGTAGAGTCTCGGGAGGCACCAAAATCAAAAGCCTTATTCCGCAACTCCGGAGAAAGCTTCACTGAAGACTGCCCCATCTCGACGTCCCTGAACCGTCGGATCCTCATGCGGGCAAACAAAAGTAATTCGGACACGGCTTTGCCCTTAGCCAGCCGAATCATCAGAGGATCATCATCCTGTGCAGCACCCAGCCGGTGGAAGCCAGGACAGTGGTACACGTACCACGAATAAAAGATGTGGGCTGAAAATACCCTATTCATAAAAAGCCCAAGCCGAACCAAAAAAGCAACAGCCTGCAGTTCGGTACACAGGTAGGAGTAAAGAGCTGGCACCAAAGCAAGTTGTTATCCAAACGCCATCTGACAAACCGGAAAAATACAATGCGGCCTGATGTGCGTTCCATCTCCTCCAGCAAAAATAGCCTCACCAATCCAATAAGTGAGGTAAACAGCAAGATCTCTCCGCAGTGCAATGTCAGGACATATGGCGTTTGTACTCGCACAGAAATCTCTCAACTCTTGTCAGCATTGAAACGGCCACGAAGTCGAAAAGGCTTTATCCAATTGTTGCCGTCACTGCTGAAAATACCAAGGCCCACCGGTCCCAAATCGACCGACGGATAATCAGAGCCTTGGTAGCCGCTGGATGGCATTAACAGGTCTATGTCAGTAGGCGACCTCTCCGTATATCCAGGAGAACCACCAATAAAAACCCCGGTCTTGATTACATTTATCCTTCTCACCCAGCTTGGAGGATCTTCCCTCTTAGAGCACGTGGGGGCAAGGCTCATGATCGAGACGGTGCGATCAAACGTCGACCGGGTAGCAACAATCTTCTTGTCACCATCTGCTGTGAAAGAGAACTGAAAACATCTCCTCTGGTATGTCATGTCATCAGGGACGGCATCACCAAAGAAGAAGGTAGGCTTGGGTAAAATACTTTGATCTCCCATCACCCATGGACGATTGCTTACCATGATCTTATAGAATTCCTCTCCCTTGAGAGTGATCAGTCGCTGCCTCATCTCATCTCTATTGAGGGAGTCGCATTCTTTCAGATTTCTCTCAACATACTGGACCTTCTCAAAGGCCTGCTGAACGGCTGGATTAGAAGATCTAGTAGATCGACGAGGTGCACTTGTAACAGGCTCTTTACCCTTGTTCGTTTGGAAGAACCACCTGAAAAGGATGGAAAAGAAAAAGATCAAACATCAAAATGATAGAATTTCGCTAAAAAAAATCTGGCGAAATTTTGACATGATGACGGGGCAATTCCGAAGAAAAGGAACTATCCCGAAAGAAATAGAAAGCTTGAAGATCGGCTCAATAATGTTGCGAGCTCCGAAACTCCAAACTTTCGAAACCTCAAAGTCTCCGCAAAATCAGGAAGGGCTCAACATCGCTGCGACCTCCAAATTCCCAAATTTGCGAAAACTTTCAGGTATGCTATCACATCACACTACAATTCAATTTTCAAAAAAAATATACATGCATGAACATCTTGGTTTGCGAAAAAAAATGCATTATCATGATGAGCAAAAAAAAGAAGAAAGAGACTTTCTAAAAAAAAAAGAGGGAAAGAAAACAAAAAAAAAAAGAGAAAGGAAAAGAAAAAAAGGGACTGGCCCACAGGCCACGTGGCCGTACGGCCAGATCCGTACGGCCCACAAAAAAAAACATGAAAAAAAAGAAAAGAAAAAGAAAGCAAAAAAAAAACGTGTGAAAAAAAAGAAGAAGCAAACACGTTGAAAAGAAAAAAAAAAGAAG
The DNA here is from genome assembly GCA_012931725.1 of Litsea cubeba. Taxonomy (NCBI): domain Eukaryota; kingdom Viridiplantae; phylum Streptophyta; class Magnoliopsida; order Laurales; family Lauraceae; genus Litsea; species Litsea cubeba. The sequence continues at coordinate 11,925,618 of CM022950.1, read as the reverse complement.
AAAAGAAAAGAAACAAACAAAAAAAAAGCAAGAACCTTTTTCCTACAATGGGTTTTTTTTGAAAAAGGGAACTTACTTGAAGCCATTGATGGAGAAGAAGAAGAAAAGTCTTGAAGATCTTGAAGAAGAAGAACTCTTCCTCTTGAAGCCCTCTTGGGATTGTTACAAAAGAAAGTAATAAGAGCAAGAGATCCAACCTCCTCCTTGCTTTTATAGAAGAGAGCAAACCAAAGAAGGAAAAAAGAAAAAGGTAAGTGTTACTAATTAGTAACCTTACCAAAAGAAAGAGATTAGAAAGATTCTTTCCCAAAAGAAAGATATCTTGAGGGATTTTCTCCCAAAAGATAGGATCAATGAAGGATTCGATATCTTGAGATATTCTCTCCTAAAATAAAGGGAACATGAGAGATTCTCTCCAAGTAAATATATTCTTACATATTCTCTATCCAAAGGAGATATTTTTGGATATTCTTTACAAAAATGACACCATATGAGATCTAAGCCATTTCAAAAGCTTAAGGTCCCATGGGTTAGCCCATATGAGCCAGGTTTGACCACCTAGGCACACAAAAAAAAAATTGGGCTTTTAGTCGAAGAGAAATCCCTCTTACCAAGAGCATACACAAATGGTTCCATGCCTCTTTTGAGTTGATTCGACCATACAAAGAGAATTCCAAGCCCCATGAGCTTCCAAAAATCAAATCATCCAGCCTCATATACCAAATTGAGCCAAAATCTTGAAATTGACATTCCACAAAAATCCAAACCAAATCCCGGTCCCCTAACTTGCCACATAGAGCTTGTTAGGTCACAAGACCAAAACCAAAAACCAAAACCTGATCCCCTAACTTGCCACATACAGCCTGTTAGGTCACAAGGTTAAAACCAAAATTGATCCCCCAACATTTCACATACAGCTTGTTGGGTCACACGGTCAAAACCAAACCCGACCCCCTAACCTGCCACATACAGCCTGTTAGGTCATAAGGTCAAAATTCAAATCCACATCCCTGATGTCATCTTCAAAACTTTGCCTCGAGATGGTACGTGATCCCTTTCACTACCATAAAATTCCCCTGGAAGCTCAAAAGGCTACAAACACCAAAAAGAAAGACTGCTCAAAGACTCTTGGTCCAGTCACATGCTCTCCTTCACAAATCTCTTCGAGGCACATCGACTACAAAAGTTAAGCAACACGTCGCTGTACCTCGAGGGGGCATTTGTTGAAACCAAAAATGTCACTTTGCCTCTTCAAGATCCAAAATGCTACATGAAGTCGCAACCTGCTATAAATAGGCGATGCTACTTCCAAAAAAATCAAATCTTGTCAGAATCAAACAAAAACTGCAAGATCCTTCAAGACAATCAAAAGAGGAGTACACAAGAAGTTTCGAGCCATTTCAAAATCATTTGGCCTAACTTCGCTTCTCCGGCAACTGAAAAGGAGCCCCCGGCGGCGAAAGCATCGGAGACACCAAGTCTTCGATCAGAGCCGATGGATGGTCTCAAAATACATCCAAAAGACTCCACGTCAAGTTCCGAGTCAAACCGACAATGTTTGACCTTACATCAACCCTCGAATATCTAAATCAAGCCTATCGGCGGCGAGAACCACCGAGGCTATCACTCATCAGATAGAGCACATGGACGGCTTCAAAATGCTTACAAAGGGCTACACGTCAAATTTCAGGTCATTTCGACAACATTTGACCATAGTTTGACGCTCGGAAGCCAAATCAGGCCTCTCAGCGGCGAAGCTCTCCGGGACCATGGTTTCCAAGACAGAGCCTATGGATCATCTTAAAATGACTCCAATAGGTTCCCTGTCAAATTTCAAGTCAATCGGACATCGGTTGACCGCACATCAAACCGCGACAACTTCATCGCGATAAAAGTAAGTCTATTGGTGATAGGGCCCCAAACGGCTTCAAAACTCAAACAAAAGCCTATGGTTTGTCCTCATTTATTGCTCAGGAGGCTTCACCCCAAATTTCAGGTCATTCCGACATCGTTTGACCCAGTTTCAGCTTCTGACGGAAAATCGGCAGCTCTGCGCAATAAAGTCTTCGGCTTTCTCAGAAAATTGGAAACTTTGCAAAATAAAATGCAAGGATTCTCATCAGGTTTCTACAGGGAAATCAGGCTAATAAATGATAAAAAAATGTCAAGGAAAAATATAGAAAAAAAAAATTGAAAAAAACAGCAAAAACGGACACAAAACGAGACAAAAGGGGGGAAAACCCCCCAGGGTCGCAGACCCCTGCGACCCTGGGGCCCAGGATCGCCCGGTGGGCCCCAGAAACCCCGTTTTTCACCGTTTTTTCGCGATTCGAAGCGTCCGGCCTCTGGTATTTTCCAAAATTCATACTTTTGAGACACCAAATCCTCTAACATCTGTCAAAAACACGGGTTAATCATCAAGAGTATCGAAATCAACATTGATCGCCAACTGGTCAACCAAAAAAAGTGTGTTTTCTACCCGACTGATCGAGAAATCGACAGGACAGATGGCACCGACCCGCTGTTGGCACCCAACACCTGAAGTTACATGGTCATCCGATGTCGATCTATATGAAGATCCATCGATGATCAATGCGATTAATTGACTAGCTTTATTACAGTCATTAATCCATTTCTTTTGACGGACCAATCAGAAGCAAGCATCCGGGAGTTACAAGTCAAGAGATTCATGGCATTTAACCCATGAAACTCCTCCTATCATGGCGATTAAAGGCGATTAAATGCCCTTAATCTCCTCCGGCCAATCGGAAGCCAAGAAAAAGGAGTTAGAAAATAAAGAATTCAATCTTGTAACTCCTCCATTTATGTAGCTTTATGACAATTAAGGCTCATAAACCCTCCTAAATGGCTACCTAAAAGCCTACAAATAGGAGAGCATTCCAAAGAATTCCATATCGAAAAAATCACAAAGATCGGAAAAATCACAGAGAAGATCGGAAAAATAAGACAGATCCCAAATCAGAAAAAAGCACAGAAATTCAGAGAAGGAAAGAGAGAAAACTCTGCGGAAGTTCTACACCGACCACCGCTACAAGGTGACAAAAGACCCTTGGGGGGTACCCCCACCCCCCAAGGTCCTTGCCTTCTCCTTCTGCCTCCAAATGGCTTAGACTTGGCTTTTCAGCCCGTCTACTTGGTTTTTTATTGGACATAGAACCTTCTTTTGGTCTTTGTCCTCTAAAAACCTGAGGTTATAGCCAAGCCAAGCGAATCAATAGCATCCTCTGTTCTCATCTGCATGGATGATGGCGAAGTCCACATATGGCTTGCGACCGTCAATCTGAACGGGTCCCCCATAATCTCTTGAGAAGTTAGATCCTCCTTTTCTTGCTTTTCATTGTAGTTTGTATTTTTTTAAAAGAGACAAAAATCACAACTCTTGTCTTTCATTATTGATAAGGATTGTAAATCGGCTATAAACGCCAAAATCGGCTATAAATGCAAAAAAAAATCGCCTTTCACGGCAAATCAAGAAAATGTCTCTTTTCTTAAATATATGTGCAATGGAAAACTTAAAAGAAGTTGATTTCCTTTTTACTTGCGAAGGTTGATCTCCGGATCACCATTTGCAATTCCAAGTAAAATAGAAAATCTGGCACACCCATACAAAAGAAATATTGATGCATGCCTTTGCCCCCCCCCCCCCCCCCCCCCCCCGGTTACGAAAGGGTCGGACCCAACGGACTCCCACGTCCGCCGACCTCGGTAGAACCAGGCAGAAGCGCGGTCCATCATCAGCAAGACTGCATAAACGGTTGGGCAACGATGTTTGTTGACGCTGATCTTAGTGTTTTTTTTTTTCATTTTTACTTTACTTTTTTGTGTGGTTCCTATTAATGATGCTTGCTTCTTTTTTTATTATCATCTTATGGGGCATTCAGAAGTAGGAAAATTAGTGGGTCTTTGAAGGGAATCAATTGAGAAATTTATAGGCTTGAAGCTGAGCAAATTGTAAAGGAATTGCGATATGTTATCATCAATATTGAATTCTTATTGGGAAATGATATGTTCCATTTAAAAGTCATGTTTCATTAAGGTTTGGACTTTGGAGTCCACCAAACTTAGCTTCAGGGAGTTCACTTCACCATTCCAAATTTTGATGGTTCAATTCACATGGTTTGAGCTTATTCAAGCCCAGAGTTTAAGGTGTGGACTTATAACCCAAGGCATTGTTGCTCATACTTTTGTGGGGTAGCTTTCTAGCATACCTTGTATATATCCCTTGATGTGGATCATACTTTTGTGGGGTAGCTTTCAAGCATACCCTGTACATATCCCTTGATGTCGATCATACTTTTGTAATACAACTTTTTATATTACAGTTTCAATAAATTTGTCATCAAGTTACATATTTACATTAACACTTCTTTACATAAATTCTGTTGAAGCAACGACGTCGTTATATATTAAAGCACATTGTCTTTCACTAGCTTCTGTGAAGCAACGACGTCGTCATATATTAAAGCACATTTTCTATCACTAGTTTTTGCGAAGCAACGACGTCGTCAGATATTAAAGCACACTTTTCTTCCACTAATTTTTGTGAAGCAAAGACGTCGTCAGATATTAAAGCACACTTTCTTTCACTAGCTTTTGTGAAGCAATGACGTCGTTAGATATTAGCATCATTCCTATTTTTGGAGTTCATATCAGACCCCGAAGAGATGGACAAAAGACCTGCATCGAAGAGGCACGTCAAAACAAGAGCGGCCAAGACAGACATAGTTAGAGAGATCAGTAACATTCCCATCTCAATCCACCTTCATTAAGATCATCTCATGGTGTTCCTTGCATTCCTCTCGGTCTCAAATGACCTTAGATTCCAACCTCTCTACCAAATTCATCCATGAACTAGCAGAAGTGCCCCCAGCAGAAATGGCACACCTTGCTTCTTCTCTAACTCGCGTGACATTGACCCTGATGCCTGCTGATGGACCGCGCTCCCGATGCCCGGGTTCCTACCGAGGTCGGCGGACGTGGGAGTCCGTTTGGTTCCGACCCTTTCGTAACCGGGGGGCAAAAGGGGGCGTGCATCAACATTTCTTTTTTTTGTGGGTGTGCCAGATTTTCTATTTTTACTTGGAATTGCAAGTGGTGATCCGGAGATCAACCTTCGCAAGTAAAAAGGAAATCAACTTCTTTCAAGTTTTCCATTGCACATATATTTAAGAAAAGAGACATTTTCTTGATTTGCCGTGAAAGGCGATTTTTTTGGCATTTATAGCCGATTTTGGCGTTTATAGCCGATTTTTGGCGTTTATAGCCGATTTTGGCATTTATAGCCGATTTACAATCCTTATCAACAATGAAAGACAAGAATTGTGATTTTTGTCTCTTTTAAAAAAAATACAAACTACAATGAAAAGCAAGAAAAGGAGGATCTAACTTCTCAGGAGATTGTGGGGGACTCGTTTAGATTGACGGTCGCAAGCCATATGTGGGCTTCGCCATCATCCATGCAGATGAGAACAGAGGATGCTATTGATTCGCTTGGCTTGGCTATAACCTCGGGTTTTTAGAGGACAAAGACCAAAGGAAGGTCCTATGTCCAATAAAAAGCCGAGTAGACGGGCTGAAAAGCCATATCTAAGCCATTGGAGGCAGGAGGAGAAGGCAAGGACCTTGGGGGGGGGGTACCCCCCAAGGGACTTTTGTCACCTTGTTGCGGTGGCCGGTGTAGAATTTCCGCAGAGTTTTCTCTCTTTTTCCTTTCTCTGGATTTCTGTCTGCTGTCTGTTGATGTTGTGTGTGTCTGTTCTTCTTGGAGAGCCCTCCTATTTATAGGCTTTTAGGTAGCCTTTTAGGAGGGTTTATGGGCTTTTATTGTCATTAAGCCGCATAATGGGAGGAGTTACAAAATTGAATTATTTATTTTGTAACTCCTTTTTCTTGGCTTCTGATTGGCCGGAGGAGATTGAGGGCATTTAATCGCCTTTAATCGCCATGATGGGAGGAGTTTCATGGGTTAAATGCCATGAATCTCTTGACTTGTAACTCCCGAATGCTTGCTTCTGATTGGGCCGTCCAAAGAAATGGATTAATGACTGTAATAAAGCTAGTCAATTAATCGCATTAAGTGGTCGCCGAGCAGCTGAAGAGTCGCGGGCCGTGCCACGTCTTTTGAGATTCTTCTGTTGATGATCATCGATGGATCTTCATGTAGATCGACATCAGATGATCATGTAATTTCAGGTGTTTGTTGCCAACAGCGGGTCGGTGCCATCTGTCCTGTCGATTTCTCGATCGGTCGGGTAGAAAGCACACTTTTTTTGGTTGACCGGGTGGCGATCAATATTGTTTTCGATACTCTTGATGATTTACCCGTGTTTTGGACGGATGTCAGAGGACTTGGTGTCTCAAAAGCATGAATTTTGGAAAGTACCAGAGGCTGGGCTCCTCGAATCGCGAAAAAAACGGCGAAAACCGGGGTTTCCGGGGCTTTCCCGGCGACCCCGGGTTCCAAGGTCGCCGGCGACCCTGGCCCAGGGTCGCAGGGGTCTGCGACCCTGGGGGGGTTTTCCCCCTTTCGTGTCCCGTTTTGCGTCCGTTTTTGCTGTTTTTCGATTCTTTTTTCTTCTGTACTTTTCCTTGACATTTTGACCATTTATTGGCCTAATTTCTTTGTAGGAAACCTGATGAGAATCCTTGCATTTTATTTTGCAAAGTTTCCAATTTCCTGAGAAAGCCGAAGACTTTGTCGCGCAGAGCTGCCGATTTTCCGTCAGAAGCTGAAACTGGGCCAAACGATGTCGGAATGACCTGAAATTTGGTGTGAAGCCTCCTGAGCAATAAATAAGACCAACCATAGGCTTTTGTTTGAGTTTCGAAGCCGTTTGGGGTCCTATCACCTGTAGACTTGCTTTTTGTCGCGATGAAGATGTCGCGGTTTGATGTGCGGTCAATCGATGTCCGATTGACTTGAAATTTGACAGGGAACCTATTGGAGTCATTTTAAGATGATCCATAGGCTCTGTCTTGGAAACCATGGTCCCGGAGAGCTTTTGTCGCCGAGAGCTCCTTTTCGGCTGTCGGAGAAGCGAAGTTAGGCCAAATGATTTTGAAATGGCCCGAAACTTCTTGTGTACTCCTCTTTTGGCTGTCTGGAAGAATCTTGCAGTTTTTGTTTGATTCTGACAAGATTTGATTTTTGGAAGCAGCATTGCCTATTTATGGCAGGTTGCGACTTCATGTAGCTCTTTGGATCTTGAAAAGGCAAAGTGACATTTTTGGTGTCAACAAATGCCCCCTCGAGGTACAGCGGCGAGTTGCTTAACTTTTGTAGTCGATGTGCCTCGAAGAGATTTTTTGAAGGAGAGCCTGTGACTTGACCAAGAGTCTTTGAGCAATCTTTCTTTTTGGTATTTGTAGCCTTTTGAGCTTCCAGGGGAATTTTATGGTAGTGAAAGGGATCACGTACCATCTCGAGGCAAAGTTTTGAAGATGACATCAGGGATGTGGATTTGGGTTTTGACCTTGTGACCTAACAGGCTATATGTGGCAGGTTAGGGGGTCGGGTTTGGTTTTGATCGTGTGACCCAACAAGCTGTATGTGGAATGTTGGGGGATCAATTTTGGTTTTGATCTTGTGACCTAACAGGCTGTATGTGGCAAGTTAGGGGATCAGGTTTTGGTTTTTGGTTTTGGTCTTGTGACCTAACAGGCTGTATGTGGCAAGTTAGGGGACCAGGATTTGGTTTGATGGAATGTCAATTTCAAGAATTTGGCTCAATTTGGTAGATGAGGCTGGATGGTTTGATTTTTGGAAGCTCATGGGGCTTGGAATTTTCTTTTGTATGGTCCAATCAACTCAAAAGAGGCATGGAACCATTTTTGTATGCTCTTGGTAAGAGGGATTTCTCTTTGACTAAAAGCCCAAAAAAAATTTTCTTTTTTTTTTTTTTTTTTTTTTGTGTGCCTAGGTGGTCAAACCTGGCTCATATGGGCTAACCCATGGGACCTTAAGCTTTTGAAATAGCTTAGATCTCATATGGTGTCATTTTTGTAAAGAATATCCAAAAATATCTCATTTGGATAGAGAATATCCAAGAATATCTTTACTTGGAGAGAATCTCTCATGATCCCTTTATTTTTGGGATAGAATATCTCAAGATATCTTTCTTTTGGGAAAGAATCCGTCATAGATTTCTTTTTGGGAGAAAATCCTTCAAGATATCTTTCTTTTGGGAAAGAATCTTTCTAATCTCTTTCTTTTGGTAAGGTTACTAATTAGTAACACTTACCTCTTTCTTCTTTCCTTCTTTGGTTTGCTCTCCTCTATAAAAGCAAGGAGAAGGTTGGATCTCTTGCTCTTATTACTTTCTTTTGCAATAATCTCAAGAGGGCTTCAAGACCAAGAGTCCTTCTTCTTCAAGATCTTCAAGAGTTTTCTTCTTCTTCTCCATCACTGGCTTCAAGTAAGTTCTCCTTTTTTTTTTTCAAGAAAAACTCCATTGTAGGAAAAATAAAGTTCTTTCTCTTTTTTTGTTTCTTTCTTTTTCTTTCTCTTCTTTTTTCTTTTTCAGTGTTTGCCTTCCCTCTTTTTTTTTTTACACGGTTTTTTTTTTTTTTTTGCTTTTTCTTTTTTTTTTTTTCATGTTTTTTGTTTTTTTTGTTTTTTTTTTTGGCCGTACGGACAGATCCGTACGGATCTGGCCGTACGGCCACCGTGGCCTGGTGGCCAGCCGGCCTTTTTTTTTGGCTAAGTCCCTCCTTTTTTTAGAGTTTCTTTTCTTTTTTTTTGTTTCTTCCCCTCCCCTTTTTTTTTTGAGAAAGTTTCCTTTTCTTCTTTTTTTGGTTTTCTTTCCCCTCTTTTTTTTTTAGAGAAAGTTTCTTTTTCTTTCTTTTTTTTTGCTCATCATGATAATGCATTTTTTTTTTTGCAAACCATAGATGTTTTCAGGACTGCATTCCTAATTTGTTAAATTAAATTTTGTAGCATGATGTGATAGCATACCTGAAAGTTTTCGCAAATTTGGGAATTTGGAGCTCGCAGTGATGTTGAGCCCTTCCTGATTTTGCGGAGACTTTTAGGTTTCGAAAGTTTGGAGTTTCGGAGCTCGCAGCGATGTTGAGCCCATCTTCAAGCTTTCTATTTCTTTCGGGATAGTTCCTTTTCTTCGGAATTGCCCCGTCATCATGTCAAAATTTCGCCAGATTTTTTTTTAGCGAGATTCTGTCATTTTGATGTTTGATCTTTTTCTTTTCCATCCTTTTCAGGTGGTTCCTCCAGAGCGAACAAGGGTAAAGAGCCTGCTACAAGCGTACCTCGTCGATCTTCTAGATCTTCTAATCCGGCCGTTCAGCAGGCTTTTGAGAAGGTCCAGTATGTTGAGAGAAATCTGGAAGAGTGCGACTCCCTCAACAGAGATGAGATGAGGCAGCGACTGATCACTCTCAAGGGAGAGGAATTCTATAAGATCATGGTAAGCAGTCGTCCATGGGTGATGGAAGATCAGAGCGTTTTGCCCAAGCCTACCTTCTTCTTTGGTGATGCAGTCCCTGATGACATGACATACCAGAGGAGATGTTTTCAGTTTTCTTTCACAGCAGATGGTGAGAAGAAGACTGTTGCTACCCGGTCGACGTTTGATCGCACCGTCTCGATTCTGAGCCTTGCCCCCACGTGCCCTAAGAGGGAAGATCCTCCAAGCTGGGTGAGAAGGACAAATGTAATCAAGACCGGGGTTTTTGTTGGCGGTTCTCCTGGATATACGGAGAGGTCGCCTGTTGATATGGACCTGTTGATGCCATCCAGCGGCTACCAGGGCTCTGATTATCCGTCGGTCGATTTGAGACCGGTGGGCCTTGGTATTTTCAGTGGTGACGGCAGCAATTGGATCAAGCCTTTCCGACTTCGAGGTCGTTTCAATGCTGACTCTGAGTGGAAGTCGTGGACTGATCGCGTCCTGCTGATTGGTGGCGCCGTTTTGAAGGAAGCCGGGATTTTTGATGCGGTCCGCGCCTTTAGGGAGACCGTGATCTTTTCCGACGAGGCCTTCATGGCTATGCTGGAGTCGTTCCTCCCTCAAACCAATACCTTCGTTGTGACGAATGGTGAGATTGGTTTTTCTTTGAAGGAGCTGAGCGCCATTACTGGATTGCCCATCCTCGGCAAACTCTATGAGGAGTTTATGCCGATTGACAGCGTCCTCGAGGGGCAGTCTGAGGAGTTCAGGCTTCTATACTTTCAGCTTGTCGCCTTCTATGATTTTTTGAAGGAGAAGGAGGGTTTGAAAGTTAGATCCAGCAGTTGGAAGAGTTTTAGCTCTTCATTCCCCAACTTTTTTGATAGCAGGGAGTCTTCTGACAGCGTGACCCAGGAAGCCGGAGCTCAGGATCCAAGTTCAAAGAAAATCTTGGCCATGCAAGAAGAGTTGAGAGATTTCTGTGCTAGTACAAACGCCATATGTCCTGACATTGCACTGCGGAGAGATCTCGCTGTTTACCTCACTTATTGGCTTGGTGAGGCTGTTTTTGCTGGAGGAGATGGAACGCACATCAGGCCGCATTGTATTTTCCCGGCTTGTCAGATGGCGTTTGGAGAGCAGCTTGCTTTGGTGCCAGCTCTTTACTCCTACCTGTGTACCGAACTGCAGGCTGCTGCTTTTCTGGTTCGGCTTGGGCTTCCCATGAATAGGGTATTTTCAGCCCATATCTTTTATTCGTGGTATGTATACCACTGTCCTGGCTTCCATCGGCTGGGTGCTGCTCAGGATGATGATCCTCTGATGATTCGACTGGCTAAGGGCAAAGCCGTGTCCGAATCACTTTTGTTTGCCCGCATGAGGATCCGACGGTTCAGGGACGTCGAGATGGGGCAATCTTCAGTAAAGCTTTCTCCGGAGTTGCGGAAGAAGGCTTTTGATTTTGGTGCCTCCCGAGACTTCTACCAGGGCGGGGTCGGGAAGGCATTATTCCTTGACAAATGCAGAGAGAGAGTGGCTTTTCAGCATACGTGTCGGCACGATGGTGTACCGTAGACATCTTTTCGTCGACATCCAGCCGTATGTACCCTCTCGCTTTGCTTTGCAGCTGGGCTTTTCTCAAGGCGTTGTTGGAGCGCCTTCAAGCATGGTGAAGCGCTTTGGAGGCTTACAGGACGGGAGAAATGCATGGGCTTTCTATAGTGCTGAAGACACTACAGCCATGATTTCTTATCCTGTGTTGTTGACTTCCCGTACTGCCGGCTTTGCGAAGTGGTTCGCGGAGAGCTTTTCGGCATATCGGGGGCTTTCCAAGAAGGAGCTTGATGTGAAGCTGGCATCTGGAAAGGGCCTTGGAAAGTCGGATGGCATCCGGCGAGAGGAAGTTTGGGCCTTCCTTTCTGGAGAGAAGCACAAGATAGGCTTTCTCGGTGACCAGGGCGTCATCGGTTCTGAAGCTGTTCGAGAGATACCTGATGAGGCTTTGGAGCAGCTAGAACAGGAGGAAGCCGAACTTGGCGCTTGGATGCAAGCGGCACAGAGGCAAGCTTCCGTGGAGTCTACTGGCAAGAGCAGACCATCTAGTGAGGAGTCGAGTGGCAAACCTGACTCTGACAGCGGGGCAGGTTCCTCTAAGAAGCGAGCCCGCAGAGGTAAGAGGAGGAGGAGTCATCATCGCAGCAAGGGGCAGCATGAGGATTCTCCTGACTTGGAAGTTCCTCTTACTATCAATGAGGATGTGCCAGTGGATGCTGACGAGCCTCCAGAGAAGAGAAGCCGAGAAGAAGAGACCGTCGGTGAAGGTATGATTCTTCCTTTTTCTCTTTCCATTTCTTTTCATGGGATTTTTTTCCATGTTATGATTTGCTTCTTGTTTCTGCTTTTCTTTTTTTTTTTTTAGCAGAGGAAGACTTGGTGATGCCTGAGGTCCCAACCGATGAGGTGGTGATGGATCCTGTCGAGGCACCTGAAGAAGAACCGAGGGACTCTGGAGTAAATCCAGAATCTCCAATTGGTACGACTTCTTTTGCTCTCTTTTTTTTTTTTTGAGTTTGTGACTTGGCTTGCTAACACATTTTTTTTTTGTTGTCAGCTGACTTGCCACAGGGTTCTGATGACTTTGAACCATCGATCGACGCAAATGTTGATGATGCTTTCGATGAGTTCATGGAGGAAGAAAGTGTTCCGCCAGTCGTCGAAGAAGGTATTTTGTAGTTATAACTCTGATAATGATTTTCAAACAGGGTCATATTCATACCTTTTTGTGTTTCCTTTGCAGGTTTTGAAGTGGCAGAGGAGGATCCGTCGCTTCCAGAGCAAGAGATGCCAGAGGTTGATCCAGAGGTAGAGATTCCTGGGACCAGCTCTGACAATATTGAGGAGATTCCTCGCGCTGAGATCCCTTCCCGAGCAGGAGTAGATTCAGCTGGAAAGAGTTCTTTTGTTACTCTTTCAACAGATGATGATATGAGTAGCCGACCAACGGAGTTGGGCGAATCCTCAGCTGGGCCATCTCTTCTTTTTGCGAAGAAGGTGGTGATGCGAGTTCTGAGCTCTTGGATTGAGACTCTCTTTTCTGGGCACTTGGAAGCCGGATTTGGCATGATCCAGCATGTGCAGGAGATTCTCAGTGATGCTGAAGAGGCTGGTCTGGATGTCACAGGTGCCAGGGCGATCGTTGATAGGATCATTGCACTGGGTGACAAGTGGTTTGAGACCGTGAGTTTGGCTGATGACCAGTTCTTCAAGGAGATGTTCCTGGACCCTGCTGATAAGGCTAAGTCTGACCTGGATGAGGCTACAGAAAGCAAGAAGCAGGCAGTCCGAAAGAGGAACTTAGAAGAGATAGCCATCATCAGGCTGACACATGACCTTAACATCCTTGACAGGGAGGTCGATGAGGCCAGGAAACGTCTTGAGCATTTGCAGGCACAAGTCGCTGCCAAGTGGACTGCCATAATAGAGGCTCGCGACAGGGAGAGTGCCCTGATTCACCAGGTTGCAGATGCCGAACGGGTTCTCAAAAGGAAGTCTGATGAGGAGGAACAATGGCAAACTGCTCGAGGTAAGCTTCCTGGTGTGAGAGAAGGGGTACAGCCCACTCCAGCATCTCATGGCAGGTTCCTGAAGAAGCGTGCCTTGGAATCCTTGACGGCTGAGGCTAAAAGTTTGCTTGGGGAGCTGAACTCTTGGCTGGAGACCATTTTTGATTGAGCTCCTGTATATTTTTTTTTTACAGAAACCATCCTTCTCTCTTTTCTTTTTTTTTGGTACCACTTGTATTTTTTTTTGTACTTATTTTTTGTAGTGCTTGTGAACACTTTCTCTCTCTTTTTTTTTGGTACCACATGTATTTTTTTGGTACTCTTTTCTCTTTTTTTTTTGTTATCCCTACGCTCACTTGAATCTTTTTGTGATAAAAGTAATTGCTAAATGGGATGCTCTTCTTTTTTTTGTTATCCCTACGCTCACTTGAATCTTTTTGTGATAAAAGTAATTGCTAAATGGGATTTGATCAAAAGGTTGTCATTTTGTGAAAAATCTTTTGTCAAGTGATTGTTTTGGCATGAAAGCCAGGTTTTTTGTTTGTGGCATGGAAGCCAATTTTGGCATGAGAGCCAGCTTTTCTTGTGGCATTGATAGCCGAGTTTTTTTTTTTTGTGGCATCTATAGCCAATTTTGGTGGCATTGATAGCCGGTTTGTTTTGTGGCATCTATAGCCGGTTTTTGGTGGCATTGATAGCCTGTTTTGTTTTGGTGGCATTGATAGCCGTTTTTTTTTTTTGAAATCCAAGTTTTTTTTGTTTGTGGCATTGATAGCCGGTTTTGTTTTGGTGGCATTGATAGCCGGTTTGTGGCATTTATAGCCTGTTTTGATGGCATTTATAGCCGGTTTGTGGCATTTATAGCCTGTTTGTGGCATTTATAGCCGGTTTGGTTTTCAAAAAAATGCAAGTATCGACTAAAAGTCGCCTCCCTGCTGAATGTTCTTGCAAGTATCGATGGAATGTCGCATCCTTGCTCATTCGGTTGCGAGTATCGATGGAATGTCGCATCCTCGCGGATTTGGGTGCAAGTATCGATGGAATGTCGCATCCTTGCTTTTCAAAATTTTGGTTTTGCGGGTACTGACTTGATGTCGTTTCCCCACGATTTTTGAAATTTGTGGTTTTCTCGAACCTTTGGGTTATGGATATCAACTGAAATGTTGCGTCTCCACAGTTTTTTTAGGTTTTTTTCGAACCTTTGAAATTTGGGTTGTGGATATCAACTGAAATGTTGCGTTTCCACGGTTTTGGATTTTGCAAGTATCGACGAAATGTCGCTTCCCTGCGATTTTGGAAGTGTCGAACGTGGTTCGCTTGCTTCCGATTTGTGCGAGTATCGACTAAGCGTCGCTTCCTCGCGGTTTTTTGAAAAACCATTTTTTTTTGTTTAAAGACACGAGGGTCATAAGTTTTGACCTAAAACCATTTTGGCGGTAAAAGGCAGGGTGGACTAGGGTGGAAATGCCTGAATCCGGATTTTGTTTCAAACCATGAATTTTGGGTTCAAGGGTTGAAAATTTTGGACAAGTTAGGGAAAGGTTCCTAAACTTGGATATATATTTTTTTTTGAACAATGAAACGATGAAAGTAAGCATTGTTTTAGATTTCTAGAAATTTCAATATTTGACATGAAAATTCTAAAAAAGGGTGGGTTTAGCGAGCGTGTACCTGGAAACCGGTTTTGGCCGTACAGGCATTGCTCTTACCCAGTTGGGTAAGTCTTCAAGGGTAGTACCGCTTTAAGAACTTGCCATTGATGGGCAGCATACATCTGTCACCTTCCATGTTTAGGAGTGCGTATGCGCCATTGGAGAAAACTTTGTCGATGACGTAGGGTCCCTCCCATTTCGGCTCAAATTTGCCTTTGGACTTGTGAGCGAAGACCATTGGTCTTTTTACCGCAAGAACCAAGTCATTCTTTTTGTAGGCGCGTTGCCTGACCTTTTTATCGAAAGATCCTGCCATACGTGCTTGGTAAAGTTCAATGCTTTGTTGAGCTTCGAGCCGTCTCTCATCGAGATTGTCCAGCTCATGGAGCCGCAATTTGACATTGCTTTCTTGAGTCATGTCATTTTGCAAGGATACCCTCAAGGAAGGAATTTGTACTTCCAAGGGCACGACAGCTTCGCATCCATAGACCAAGGAGAATGGTGTGCTATGGGTTGGTCCTCGAACGGTGGTTCGATAGGCCCACAAAGCTTCAGACATTTTGTCGCTCCAGTCTCTTTTGTGATTAGAGACCATTTTTTTGAGGATTTTGCAGAGTGTCTTGTTGAAAGCTTCTGCTAACCCGTTTGCTGCCGGATTGTATGGAGTCGAAGGACAGCTTTGGATTTTGTATTTGTCGCAGAACCTGTAGAATCGATGATCCCGGAACTGTGGTCCGTTATCATGGACGAATCTTTTGGGTATGCCGAAACGACAAATGATGTTGGTGCGTAGGAACTGAAGGACTGATGAGGTCTTCATTTCGTTAAACGCAAATGCTTCTGACCACTTGGAGAAGTAATCCGTAGCGGCGAAGATGAAGCGATGACCTTTGCTTGAAGGGGGAGAAATAGGACCTATGATGTCCATACCCCAGGCTTCGAAAGGCCATGAGATCGCTGTAGGATGCAGCCATTCTGGAGGCATGTGAATGTAATCTCCATGAACTTGGCATTGTTGGCAGCGCTTAGCAAATTGCATTGCGTCAGCTACCATGGTAGGCCAGTAATATCCTAACCTTTTTATCTGATCATAGAGCTTAGGTCCAGCCTGATGAGCTCCACAAAGACCAGCATGAACTTCTTTGAGTGTTTCTTCAGCCTCTTGTTGTGACAAGCAGCGTAGAAGTACTCCGTTGAAGGATTTCCTGTAAAGGATTTTTGAAGGAATATCCAAATGGAAGCTTGGGGTTCGCCTTTGGATGCTTACCCGTTCTTTTGGATCTTCAGGTAGGATTCCGAACATAATGTAATCAATGAACGGATCCCTCCAGTCGCCAATTGAAGTTTGAAGGATTGAAATCCGACTTCCGACCACTTGGTGGCATTCAGCAACTGCTTGGTGTGTGTTAAGAGGAGGAAGGATTCTTCTTTCGCACACTGTGACTTGCATGTTTTCCCCTTCCTGGATTGCCATGGATGCGGCAAGTCCGGCTAGGGCATCTGCACGTATGTTTTCACCTCTACGAATGTGGGTGATGTGACAGATGTCAAACTTTTGCAGAAGTGATTGTGCCTTGTTGTAGTAGGGCAGCAAATCTGGCTTCCTGACTTCAAATTTCTGATTCATCTGGTTGACGATCAGTTGAGAGTCTCCAAAGACTTCCAGCATAGGTGATACCGGATTCGATGGCGAGTTCCAATCCTAAGATCAGAGCTTGATATTCAGCTGCATTGTTTGTGCATGGTTCCAGTAGCGAGAAAGCGTGTGGAATCATGTATTTGTCGGGGCTAACAAAGAGGATGCCAACTCCCGAGATCAGCTGTCTTTTTTCATTTGTCCTGGTTGCACCGTCAAAGTACATGTCCCAGGAGGCACTTTGTGAGAAAGTCTCCACATTGTAGACTGGTTCGTCTGGGAGATCATCTCTGAGTGGAGAATCTTTAGGCAATGGATGCTCTGCGAGGAAGTCCGCTAGAGCTTGCCCTTTGATTGCTTTTTGTGGTACATACCTAATATCAAATTGTGACAGAAGGATGGACCATTTTGCCAGTCGAGCATTGAGAGAACCTGCCTTTGTGACAAGGACCTTCAAGAGGTTGACCCTCGAGACCAGGTAGACTGTGTTGGAAAGCAAGTAGTGACGCAGCTTTTGTACGGCGAACATCACTGCAAGACATTCTTTTTCGACTGGAGAGTAGCGATGCTCTGCACCTACTAGCATGCGGCTGAGGTAATATAGAGCAGCTTCTTTTCTTTGATCATTTTCTTGCGCAAGCAGAGCTCCCAGAGAGTGATCAAGGGCTCTTGTGTACAAGATGAATGGTTTTCCAGTGGTAGGAGCAGCTAACACTGGAGGTTTTGTCAGGTATGACTTGATGTCTTGGAAAGCAGCTTCACAGTCAGCATCCCAGACAAAGTTTACACCTTTTTTCATCAACCGGGAGAATGGACGGCATTTCCCCGAAAGATTGGAGATGAACCGTCTGATGTAGGCCAATCTCCCTTGAAGCCCTTTGAGTTCTCTCAAGGTTCTTGGAGAGGGCATTTCTAGAATGGCTTTGACTTTTATGGGGTCAAGCTCTATTCCAGCTTTCCGAACTAAGAATCCGAGGAACTTACCCGACGAGACGCCGAAGAAGCATTTCAATGGATTCATTCGCAGTTTGTGTTTGCGAAGCCGGAGTGTAAGTGCTCTCATCAGACGATGCTTCGGAAAAGCTATAATCCCGAATTATCACATTACAGGAAGCTCTGACGGGAGACGTTGCCTGATCGGAGTCAGACTCATCCTCGGATGTAAGAGGATCGTCTATCCAGCAATTTTCTCCATTTTCAGGAGTTAAGGGAGGATGTACCTGGTGGTCTTCAGGGACTTCAGGCTCTGGATTGCGAGGAGGCTCGTTGACGCGTTCTTGCTCTTGTTCTAGAGCGAGTCGCTGCAAGATCCTTGCATATTCTTCAAGATCAGGCATGGGAGCCGGATCTTCTTCTTCATCATCTCTTTGTGGCTCAACATTGTTGATTTCCACTGGAGTAATGAGAGGTGCTGGGTCAGCAGCATTTTCTTGTACAGCTTCTTGGTCTTCTTCATCATCAGACCAGGATCCTTGTGGCTGTAGGGGGTTATACCAGATTACTGGCATAAGATGAGACTCAGGAACCCATTCTTCATCGGAGAGATATTCTCCTGTTTCAAGGGACTTCCTCCCACTCATCTGTGTAGTTGGATTCGAATCCATCATCGGTGTCGCTGGATTCGTATCCATCAATGGAGAATCCAACTACCTGAATTGCAAGAGTATGATGCCTCCTGCATGGCTTCTTTAAATTGAGGTGGCATGAAATCACTGAGAGTGAATTTCCTTACCCCCTTTGAAGTCTCTGGAAGGGATGTTTTTGTTACCTCCAGTGAAGCGGTAGAGGAAGCCTCTGCCTTTTCTTTGACCTCTAGTTTTGGCTGGGTCTTCTCTTGCCGTTTGAGCTTGAGGAGATGTTTCCTAGCCTGCCTTCGCTGTTGAGCTGTAGGCTTTATTTTCACGACCTCCCAATTTTCATCTTCCAGGAGATCGGGATGTACCCATATCGGTTGTCCGTCTGGTGTCGGGTAAGGAACCAGTTGCTCGGACGCTTCGATTGAGTTTATCACCTTGAAGGAAGTAGTGATCTTCTTCTTCGGTGATCTTGATGTTTGTCCACATGTCACCATGTTGACGGAGGCAGACCCATAGTTTTTGTCAAAGGTGATGACTCCGTTTTTCCACATCTCATTTATTTTCTCTCTCACAACGAAGCATTGATTGAGAGGATGCGAGATCATCTGGTGGTATGGACAGTACCGAGGATCGTTGGTTTTGCCAACATCACCCGGTCTTTTTGGTTCAGGCAAGGTGAGCTTGCCGTTTGCCACAAGAGCCCCGAAGATTTCATCAACATCTTCATCAAACGGGTATTTCTTCTCTACTCGTTCTTTGAAGGCATCAGAGAGTTCAGGTCTCTTACCAACAGCTTTGTTTTCAGCTTTCTTTGATGGCTGAGGAGCTGACTTGGTCTGCACATTGAGGACCTCTTTCTTCTTTGGTTTAGAGGTTGCAATGGCGGTTGGCTCTTTTCTTGATGATTTCTGACTGTTGAGGTCTTTAATCACCGTTTCAGCTTCCATGGAAGCTTCTAGGAGTTCTCCCAGGTTTTTTGATTTGTTGCCGATGATCATGGAGCGGATTCTGGCTCTCATGTTGTTTCGGCAGATGTCGACTAGCGACGCCTGTGGCAATACATCAGAGCATTTGTATGCCATTGCTTTCCACTTGTGAATGAAGTCATATGTTGATTCATTCTCCCCCTGTTTTAGGCTGCACAGCTGAGCCATAGTAGCGGGGTGATCCTCACCTTTGAAGTGAGTCAGGAAGCGTGTCTCTAGCATGGCCCAAGTTTTGGATTGAGTCCTCCGGCAGAGTGGAGTACCAATCGAAGGCCGTACCTTTTAGGGTACTTGCAAAGAGGCGGATTTTGAGTGCATCTTGATCCGCGATAGCTCCCGTCAGGATCTTGAAGTGGATGACGTGCTGTCTGGCTGATCCTTTCCCCGTATATGTTTGGAGAGTAGGATGCTTGAATTTGGTGGGGAACGGGACCGAGTCCATCCATAAGGGATATGGTGGCTTGATCCCATGCTCTTTGAGTATATCCTCTTCTTTTGCTTTGGCGAGGATACCGTCTACGTCCTTTTTGGTAAGGGCGCGTGACTCATTTTCTTCTCTATTTACCTCGTCGTCTTGATGATTCGGAGGAGGTTCATTGTTCGCCTGATTTTGGAAGGCGAGGAGAAGGTTTTCCATCAGAGTTTCAATCCTCTGCTGGCCCTGTTCCAACTGCTGGATGCGGGTGATCGCATCTTCTGGAGGTGGATTGCGGGGTGGTGGCTCAGAATTTGTAGCCAAGACATTCATCCTTCGTGATTCGAACGAAGAAACTGTCCTGGTGACTGAGCTGGGGCTCATTCTTTTTGAAGAGGAGCTTGAGGAAGGATCACTCTGCTGTCCTTTGCTTGAAGGAGCAGGGGATTCTTCTGAATGTCTTCTTGTCCTTGAGACGCTGCGGGTCATTGGACGTCGGACATGGATTTTTGTTGCTGATTTTTGGCGCCTTCTGGTTTTTCCAACCATATGGACGGCAGCAACTTGGTTGGGTCTTTCTTTTTCGACCCATTTGGGAGAGACTTGAAGTGTGGGAGGCTGGGTCCTTTGCTTCTCTAGTCTCTTTTGTCTATACGACGCGCGGCGGCGTATACGACGAGCAATTTGAGCTTCGGTCAGCTCTGACTGGGCTTTGACGATGAAGGATGTGCTCCCTCGGGCGCAGCAGCCGAGCCTGTCTTCTTTGTAGCTGGGCAAGGATAGGATGCGAACCCTGTCCTTTGCCAGTTGCAGCGAAGCTTTGAATTTTTGAAGTTCGGCCCCTGTAGATATGAAGGGTCGAACTGCAGGTTTGTAGGCCTTAGCAGGTGCTTGTAGAGGCCTTGTGATGCATGACTTGATTTTGGGCTTGTAGGAACAAGCCGGCTCATGCTGGGATGACTTGGAAGTCAGGTTTGAGATGGGTCTCTCCTCTTTCATGTAAGCAAGAGGATAGAACTGGTTCTCCTTGAGTGGGGCCAGGAATGCTGGCTTAGTGGATGTATGGGACCTTCTCTGTTTTGGTGAAG
This sequence comes from Litsea cubeba, assembly GCA_012931725.1. NCBI lineage: Eukaryota > Viridiplantae > Streptophyta > Magnoliopsida > Laurales > Lauraceae > Litsea > Litsea cubeba. Next base: position 11,905,276 of record CM022950.1, on the reverse strand, counting down.
GTTTTGGGGACCAAGTCTTGGAGTAGACCTGGTTGTTTGCAGGTTGAGGCTTCGTGGGGCTGCCACGGGCTTCAGGCCTTCTGGTGCTCGCCTTTGGTGTCATGGTAGTGACACGTTGAGAGGCGAGTTTCTGCTTCTTGGAGGGAGCAGTTTGTTCCTCAGGAAGTGGGAATGGTCCCAGTGTCCCAAAGACGATAGTCCGGGGAGTCGAGGTCGACCCGGAGTTCAGAGAGTTGCCGAGGGAGTTGACACTTCGGCAGCTGATGGGGCGCTTGTAGGTGCGCGTGGTTTGCTTCTGTTGAAGCATGAGTTGGTGCTTGTTTTCGTCGAAAGTAATGGTTAGTGAAGCTGCCATTGTTAGTTTTCGAAAATTTCTGAAACAAGACCACATCCATTAGTAATCACAAGAATATAATGATCATAAATGGGAAGTTCTATGGTTTCGTCTTTTCAAATTGCTCGAGGTAGATGACCCAAGCAATATGAGGAAGGCAAAATGCCATAGAGGGTACAATTGTTCTGATCGCAGGTATGGTAAGCCCAGAATGGGCATCCCAGTGACTGCTAGAAGCAATTGTGAACTTAAATTCGACTTATCGAGAAGCAGAGCTTGCTCGAGGTAAGAAGAATATAAAGTTGGAGTTACAGATGTGCCGGTCGCAATACAGTAGACCCTGAAAGGGCGTACTAGTACCGCTAGACACAAATGTTTTGAGACCGCATCCATGAGATGAGATTCTCTGTTTTGAAAGGTCAAGATTGGATTCATCAAAGAGAGCAGATGGTATTCCAATCTGAACACGGGCTCAGCGATTTCCGCGAGCGCCAGTGCTCAGAAAGAAATGAACCATGATTTCTCGGATCTGAATCTAAAATGACGAGTTTTTTTTTTTGAAAGGCCAATATCGGGTTCATCAAAGAGAGCAAAAGGCACTCCAATCTGAACACGGGCTCAGCGATTTCCGCGAGCGCCAGTGCTCAGAAAGGAGAAGACCAAGATTTCTCTAATCTAAACCCAAAATGACGGAAGTTTTTTTTTTTCGAAGATTTTGAAGATTTTTTTTTTTTAAATCTTTTTTTTTATTTTATTTTATTTATTTTTTTATTATTTTTTTTTTAAGATTTTTTTTTGAAAATTTTTTTTATTTTTTATTTTTTATTTTAAATTTTTATTTTTAAAAATTTTATTTTTAAAAAAAATTTATTTAAAAGACGAGAGAGTACACATAGGCCTCCTAACCCGGTCTTATGAAATCTTGATTGATAGAATTGCCCCCAGGTAAGGGTAGGATTACTTAATGAACCCGTTTGGAGGACCCTTGCCTAGAACAGTCAAGCTGTCTCCACACTCTGGACAAGGCGTTTCTTTGAATCAACCATGATCAAAGAACACAGTTGGTTTAACCTTAGTGGTCTATGTCTTTTTTTTTTATATTTTTTTTTATTTTTATTTTTATGAATTCATCGAAGAGAAACAATGGCCCAAAACCTTAGTCGAACAGGCTCAACATTTCTGCAAGCGCGATGAACGATAGGAACGGATCAAGGTTTCTCAATTTTGAATCCAAATTGAGAAATCTAAAATTTTTTTTATACTTTTTATATATATATATATTTTTAGATTTTTAATGAACTCATCGAAGAGAAACAATGGCCCAACCCCCGATCCGAACACGGTCTCAGCGATTTCCGCGAGCGCCAGTGCCCAGAAGGGAAAGGATCAAAGTTTCTCAATTTTGAATCCAAAAATGAAAAATCTGATTTTTTTTTTGTTTTTTTTTTTTTTGAAAAGAGAAAGAGTGGAAATAAATTCAAAGAATTAGAAATTTCCAAAAAAAAATCTCATCTCATTTTTTTTTATGCGGAATTCAACATAGGCCACCAATTATAAAGTAGCCAAGGAATCGAGAAAAGAAATATAAGCATAGAGCAAAATATATGATATGCAAATATTTCATTTCTAGCATCGTGTTCTCAAATAAACGAGTCCCACCGGGTGATGCCAGCTTGATGGACCGCGCTCCCGATGCCCGGGTTCCTACCGAGGTCGGCGGACGTGGGAGTCCGTTTGGTTCCGACCCTTTCGTAACCGGGGGGCAAAAGGGGGCGTGCATCAACATTTCTTTTTTTTGTGGGTGTGCCAGATTTTCTATTTTTACTTGGAATTGCAAGTGGTGATCCGGAGATCAACATTCGCAAGTAAAAAGGAAATCAACTTCTTTCAAGTTTTCCATTGCACATATATTTAAGAAAAGAGACATTTTCTTGATTTGCCGTGAAAGGCGATTTTTTTGGCATTTATAGCCGATTTTGGCGTTTATAGCCGATTTTTGGCGTTTATAGCCGATTTTGGCATTTATAGCCGATTTACAATCCTTATCAACAATGAAAGACAAGAATTGTGATTTTTGTCTCTTTTAAAAAAAATACAAACTACAATGAAAAGCAAGAAAAGGAGGATCTAACTTCTCAGGAGATTGTGGGGGACTCGTTTAGATTGACGGTCGCAAGCCATATGTGGGCTTCGCCATCATCCATGCAGATGAGAACAGAGGATGCTATTGATTCGCTTGGCTTGGCTATAACCTCGGGTTTTTAGAGGACAAAGACCAAAGGAAGGTCCTATGTCCAATAAAAAGCCGAGTAGACGGGCTGAAAAGCCATATCTAAGCCATTGGAGGCAGGAGGAGAAGGCAAGGACCTTGGGGGGGGGTACCCCCAAGGGACTTTTGTCACCTTGTTGCGGTGGCCGGTGTAGAATTTCCGCAGAGTTTTCTCTCTTTTTCCTTTCTCTGGATTTCTGTCTGCTGTCTGTTGATGTTGTGTGTGTCTGTTCTTCTTGGAGAGCCCTCCTATTTATAGGCTTTTAGGTAGCCTTTTAGGAGGGTTTATGGGCTTTTATTGTCATTAAGCCGCATAATGGGAGGAGTTACAAAATTGAATTATTTATTTTGTAACTCCTTTTTCTTGGCTTCTGATTGGCCGGAGGAGATTGAGGGCATTTAATCGCCTTTAATCGCCATGATGGGAGGAGTTTCATGGGTTAAATGCCATGAATCTCTTGACTTGTAACTCCCGAATGCTTGCTTCTGATTGGGCCGTCCAAAGAAATGGATTAATGACTGTAATAAAGCTAGTCAATTAATCGCATTAAGTGGTCGCCGAGCAGCTGAAGAGTCGCGGGCCGTGCCACGTCTTTTGAGATTCTTCTGTTGATGATCATCGATGGATCTTTATGTAGATCGACATCAGATGATCATGTAATTTCAGGTGTTTGTTGCCAACAGCGGGTCGGTGCCATCTGTCCTGTCGATTTCTCGATCGGTCGGGTAGAAAGCACACTTTTTTTGGTTGACCGGGTGGCGATCAATATTGTTTTCGATACTCTTGATGATTTACCCGTGTTTTGGACGGATGTCAGAGGACTTGGTGTCTCAAAAGCATGAATTTTGGAAAGTACCAGAGGCTGGGCTCCTCGAATCGTGAAAAAAACGGCGAAAACTGGGGTTTCCGGGGCTTTCCCGGCGACCCCGGGTTCCAAGGTCGCCGGCGACCCTGGCCCAGGGTCGCAGGGGTCTGCGACCCTGGGGGGGTTTTCCCCCTTTCGTGTCCCGTTTTGCGTCCGTTTTTGCTGTTTTTCGATTCTTTTTTCTTCTGTACTTTTCCTTGACATTTTGACCATTTATTGGCCTAATTTCTTTGTAGGAAACCTGATGAGAATCCTTGCATTTTATTTTGCAAAGTTTCCAATTTCCTGAGAAAGCCGAAGACTTTGTCGCGCAGAGCTGCCGATTTTCCGTCAGAAGCTGAAATTGGGCCAAACGATGTCGGAATGACCTTAAATTTGGTGTGAAGCCTCCTGAGCAATAAATAAGACCAACCATAGGCTTTTGTTTGAGTTTCGAAGCCGTTTGGGGTCCTATCACCTGTAGAATTGCTTTTTGTCGCGATGAAGATGTCGCGGTTTGATGTGCGGTCAATCGATGTCCGATTGACTTGAAATTTGACAGGGAACCTATTGGAGTCATTTTAAGATGATCCATAGGCTCTGTCTTGGAAACCATGGTCCCGGAGAGCTTTTGTCGCCGAGAGCTCCTTTTCGGCTGTCGGAGAAGCGAAGTTAGGCCAAATGATTTTGAAATGGCCCGAAACTTCTTGTGTACTCCTCTTTTGGCTGTCTGGAAGAATCTTGCAGTTTTTGTTTGATTCTGACAAGATTTGATTTTTGGAAGCAGCATTGCCTATTTATGGCAGGTTGCGACTTCATGTAGCTCTTTGGATCTTGAAAAGGCAAAGTGACATTTTTGGTGTCAACACCTGCATTATTCATGAACCCTGCACCTTCTCTCCAATCTCAGCCCCCATCACCACCTCGGCCTTGTCCCCACCCCACCCCAACCCAACCCCATTTCCTCTCCCAAATGCCCAACCCACTGCTCTCCACGACCCCTGCATTTATCATCTAATCCCCAGCTTGCAGCCACGCTAACATATGCACTCCATGCCATGCTGCCTTTGTAACTGTATTCCACCTGTAGTGGCTCATGAATCCCCCCATTGCAGGGTGCCCCAGCACCCCCCCACTGCTCCGATTTGTAAACGCAGCACGAGATCAGCCTTTTTCCAGTTGTCTTCTACAACGATGAAACATGCGCGTGCTCGACAGAGTCCAGCCCTCTTCGTCTCTTTGTTCTTCCTATTTCTGTAACAAATCTACACTGCAACCACATAAACAAGAAGCTCAAAGGGATTTTCTTCATCTTCTCAAGGTGTTTGGGAGAGGGGAACCTCTGGTCTCGAAGCTTGCAATAATCTCTGAGTACATAATATTTCCATGCATTATGTTTGTACGCCTCATCTACTCCTCAGAAAATGATCCCATCAAGCACAAGGGCAACCACACCTTGGGAGGAAGGGGGAAACAATGGGAAGAAGATGGGGAAAATGGGGGAAAATGGTGTTTCAAGAGCGACGACGTCGTCACAAGTTTCAATCATTAATAAAAAAAACAGAAGTGGTCCCCTGGGACCACTTCCGTAACATATTTACTAGTGGTCCATTTTTTGGTTGTAGGCCATCTTGGGGCCTTTTTTAGGTAAAATTCTCATGTATATATGTTGATGGGTTTATTACTAACAGTGGAATTGTATATGTTATCACAAGTGCTAAACATACTTTTTCCTTTTGTAAGGATCACCCATTTTTTGGGGCTATATGTTGTTGAGAACTTATCTATGATAATAAAATGGTTGTTTGTATTGTCCCGTTATTGATGTTTTTATTTTTTACACTTTATATTGAAAATGATTAGCTAACCCGATCTAGAGCTACACTTAGACGGTTGTAGTATTATATCATAGTCGATATCAACTAAGATTGTGTTTTTTATATTTCAGCTAAATAGATCATATCGACCATGACAATAGTCGATATCAACTATGACTGTGTTTTTATATTTCAGCTAAATAGTTGATATCGACCATGAAAATAGTCGATATCGACTATGACTTTGTTTTTTATGTTTCAGCTAAATAGTCGATATCGACCATGACAATAGTCGATATCGACTATGACTGTGTTTTTAGGTTTCAGCGAAATAGTCGATATCGACTATGACTGTGTTTTTAGGCTTCAGTAAATAGTCGATATCGACTATTGGTCATGTTAACAAACTAGACAATGGTACATTTCCATTGTACTAAACATTGTCTATATATGAGTAGGCTAGTTTTATGGCCTATTTTTATTACAATTGTAAACAAAGAATCTAAAAGAATTGTCTCTAGCATGTCCAAAAGAATCCATTCAACCCCATTATGGGCTCTAAGGTTTTAAGAGCATTCCAAACCATTCCATTGTACTAAACATTGTTCTAAATATATTGGTACATTCCATTCACAATCAATCCACAACCATTTTGACAAACCATTCAATTTCAAATAATAGTACACGAAGTTCCACAACATAAATCCAAATGCCCAAAACCATAGAAGTTGCACAACCATTGCCCACAAGTTCCACAATTTCAATTACAGAGTAAAGAAAGCAAGTATCTATGTTTGGCCTCTCCGTCTAACCAGCTAAGAAAATTACATCAAATTAGCATTCACTTGCCAACTTCTCTTGAATAATTCAATGACAATTCTGCTACAGAATAATTCAATTATCATTTCTCATACCTTTCTTCTCACAATAAAGAAACTACTTACAACAAGAGATATGCACATTTACAACACTGCTTACACAAAGCACAGACAACAAATGATGCCTCATTCATTTACAGTGAATCAAAACAAATAGAGAAACATAAGAAAATTCTGGTGTCATGTAATACAATGCAATCAACTGCACTTCCCTGTACCCAAAGGATCTCTGCCACACCTTGATAGTTTTGAAGTAATACAACACAATCAACTAAGAATCCTCCCCTACCTAATTCAGATTCCAACATAACTCTGCCACACCTCAACAGACTGCTGATCTTTCCTGGACAAGATCATCTTATTTCCACCGAAGACCATCTGGGTTACCCTACAACCTCCAATATCCTTCAACCTCCCCATTAGATTCCTTCTAAAAACCCTCTCTCCCAACCCATCTTCACCATTTCTATAGGAACCCATTTTCACCTCAGACCACGGTTCTAAATCCCCACCTTTGCTGCAAAAAACCCGCCTCCCATGGCTCTAAATCTTGGAATTAGAACCCTCCTTCTTCCCATTGCTACCCTTTCTACCATCCCCTAAACAAACCCATGGGTTCACTCTATCAAGCTTCCTCAAATCAGCCATGAACACCTCACCTGAGTTCACCCCAACCTTGAACATTTCAAAGAGGCTATTGGATACAGTAACATCAGAGAAGCAATAGAGGACTGGTTTCGGCCACCGTGAATGGAGAAGAAGACCATTCCTCGGTCTTGGATTGCGGCGCAGAAGACGAACCGGAGAAATTTGATTTGATCGAAGAAGAGGAGAAACTCAGAGGATCTGGGTTTGCAAATCTGATCTGGTCTTCGCCTGTTCCTTTCTTTCTTTCTTCCTTCCCCTCTCTCCCCCTTCTTCTCCTTTTTCCCTGCACTGCCCTTTGCCACCCACTGCACTCCACGCCAATGCACAATCCTTTCTTTCTTTCTTCCTTCTCCCTCTCTTTCCTTTTTTTTCTCTTTCTTTCCTCATCTTCTTTTCTTTTTCCCCCCTCCGTCACTGCTGCACTCCGCCCTCACAGCCCCTGCGCACACCTCCATCTCCGTGCATCTCATCTTCACACACCCACCGGCTTTCTCTTTCATTCTTCCTCCTTCTCAAAGATTGTGATTTGAGATCAGTTGCAGAGAGCAAGAGAGAACAAGAGAGAGAGGAAGACATGAAAGGGAAAAGGGGGAAAAGTGGAAGAAGACGAACAAGAAAAAAATGGGTTTCGGTCTATATTATACACAGGGATAGTCGATATCGACTATAGCGCTAAAAGACAAAAAAAAAAGAAAAAGAAAAATGTGGAGTGGGGCCCAATCTGTCAGATATTTTTTACTAGGGCCAATTGCAATAATACCCTGTTTAGGATGGTTTTTTCCGTTAAATCCCCTAAATTTAAAGAAGGGGAGTGTTATTGGTACCGTAAAATTTTCTCTCCCCACCACACTAGAAGACAAAAAAATTTTTTTCCTAAACTACCCCTCTCCTCCTCCTCCTCCTCCCTTCCTCTCCCACCCTCCACCCTCTTCCCTCATCTCCCCCCACCCCCACCCCCCCCCCCCTTCCAAGTCTCCGGTGGGGAGGGAGCCCCGGCCGGCTGGCCGGTCTCCCTCCCCCTCTTTCTTCCTCCCTCCCCTTTCATTTTCTTTCTCTCTTCTCTCTCTCCTCCCTCTCTTTCCCTCTCCTTCCCTCTCCTACTCCCCCACTCCCCCTCCCCCTCCCAGTCGCCGGCGGGAGGGAGATCGGGCTGCCGCCAGCCTGCAGCAACCCGATCTACCTCCCGCCGGCGACTGGGAGGGGGAGGGGGAGGGAAGGAGAGGGAGAAGAGAGAGAAGAGAGAAAGAAAATGGAAGGGGAGGGAGGAAGAAAGAGGGAGAGGGGGAGGGAGACCGGCCGGAGCTCCCTCCTCGCCGGAGACTTGGGGGCGGGGGGATGAGGGAAGAGGGTGGAGGATGGGAGAGGAAGGGAAGAGGAGGAGGGATGAGGGTGGAGGATGGGAGAGGAAGGGAGGAGGAGGAGGGAGGAGAGGGGAGGGGTAATTTAGGAAAATCTATTTTTTTTTTTTTTTTGTTGTGGGAAGAGAGATTTCCGTGGTGCCGATGGAGCCCCCTTCAATGAAGTGAAACACATATAAATGGATGGAATTCATGTAGCGGACCCGAGTTAAATTGACTGTACAGGCACAGCCATCTCATATTTCTTCTTCATCTTCTATCTCTGTATTCTTCGATTCGACTCGACTCGAGAGAGCGCTCCTTGAGTCTATAATATCATCCCAATCTCATCTCTGCTGCTGCTGTAGATCTCTAACATTTTCTCACCTTTGCAGTCATATATATACATATTCTTCTCCAATCCAAGACCCTATCGCTTTCTCTTTCTCTCCGCATCTGTGTGTAAGATGCAGAAAACGGCGCAATCATGGTTTGCGGGAGGGCCGAGCAGTGGCAGCAGCAGCGAGCAACAGAATGCTCCGTCCCTGCTCGCGGACTGGAACTCCTATGCGGCTTCCAAATCTGCGGATGAAGATGCTGGATCTTTAGGGTTCGATATCGAGGCTGCTGTGCGAACTGCCAATGATAAGGTTTCCGGAACTTTCAACGTGTATGTAAGAAAGAAATCACTTAGAAACTTACTTATTCATGAATCAGATCTCTTCGCTTTTTTTAATTTTTTTAATTTTTTTTGGCTGGATTCTGTTGGATTGGGGAAGATTGAGAGATCTGGAACTGAATTTTGGGTTTTGGTTTTATTGGTTTTCTTTTGATGGGGTCTCTTGAATTTGAATTCTCAAATCGGAATTGGAGTAAATTTTGGGTTGGATCTGGTGTGGGTGTTCCTTTTTGGGTGTTTGCCTAATCTAAAATTTGAAGATGATTAGGATTTAGGAGCTTTAGATCATTATTTTATAGTAGGAACGCATTTCTTGTTCTGTTTTTTTTTTTTTTTTTAGGGTTTTTGAATTCTAGGTCGGAGATCATCAGAAACCTTCTAATCTTCAGTTCAGATATAAGAGTTCAATTTTTTTTGGGAATACCTGATGTGATAATTATCACTTAGAATTCTATGATTCGAATCTTGAATCCTACCATTTGTATTCAACCCGGAAAATGGTTGGTATCTATGTATGACTCCAATTGACTTGTGAATCTAAAGACACTGGCATGAATCTTATAATTGGATAATGGAAGTTTTATGAATCAAGTGATACAGTTGAGCAAGAATAAGTGAATAACTTCTTAAGATTTTTTTTTTAATGGTTTTGAGGAGTAGAGCAATCATACATTCCTATTGATCTATTGTTAGGGAGGTTTGGTGCTACTTTTTAAAAATATTTTCAAGGGTTCTTAAGTAATGCTGTTGGACAGTTGTTGGCAGCTTGGTGTTTTGGTTATACATATCTTTGTGAAGCCTGTTGTGGGGTTTGTGTTTTTTGTGTGATTCTTTCAGTTTTGTGGTAAGCACGAAATAATTGGACATTTCGGAGTAAAGTCCTTGACAGCTATGTAAGTAGCAAATAAGGCTAATTGGAAGGGCTGATAATGTGTTGTGCTTCTTTAGGAGTTTCAATGAATTCATCAATTGGATGTTTGGTAGTGATGTTTGGGGTGCTGTAGTTACTGTCCGACAAGCTGCAGTTCAGACTCTTGTTCTGTGCATCTGTCTTCTAGTGGGTTTGTGGAACTTTAATTTTGATTTGAGTGAAATGAAGGGGCTGGGAAGAGGGGGATTTGGAGGGATCTTTGCATTGGACAAACTCTAATGAGGATGGAGTTATGACTTTGTTAGTGTGCTGCAGATTGCTTGAGAAATCGGGTGCAGTAAGAGGTTTGCGGTAGGAAATTCTCACTGTGCTATTTGTTGGCCACTGTCTGCGTCTTTGATGACTATCAGATGAAAACAAAAACAAGCTAGTTCATGTGCTAGCTAAGGAGTGTTTTGCCTTCTTTCACATGTCATCAGGCTAATTCAGTGAGTATAAGGAATAGTTATTTTTTGAAAAAGGGAAAATCATTAAAATCTCCACAATATTCTAAAATCATCACTTCTTTTGGTAGTAGGTTTTTTTCAAGATCTAGGATATGTTTGGATGCTGATGCCTCAGTATGGAGTGCCGACACCAGCGCCTGGTGACCAGCAACTGAAAGATTACTTTTTGGCCTTGAAGTCTGTTGTTTTTGGAATTTAGGAAAGAGAGAAGGAAAGAGAGGAGAGAAGAATAAAGGACTCCTGCAAGACAAAAAAAAATTAGGATGGATATGGCTTGTCAGTAGTCCATGTAATCAACACTGGCCTATATCATAACTTTTTTATCCAATTACAGTGCTCCTCATGAATACAGAAGACAAAAATATTATATTATCTCAAACTTCACCACTTTTCTCTTCACCCAAAATTGCCTAGATTAACTTTGTGGTTTTCATGGGTTGTGTTTTTGCTGATGTGAACTTAACCATCAAGAGTCATTAATTGTTTGTGATTTATTTGTTTGTTCTCTGTCTTAATAATTCACCCTATCTGGACTAGTTCTTCAGATTAATATTATCTTTTTAGTTTTTACATAATGAAAACGCATTGAAAAGATGAAATCTAAATATTTTCTTCATCTTTTGAGATGATCTCATTATTGTTCAACAATTAGTTTCAGCTTATACAGTTGTCTTTAACCTGAATTATTTTTATCCTCATGGAAATACAGTCTAAATTTGTTGGCTTTGTGTTTGGCAGTGTTTCAAAAGGGGTGAGAGAATTGCCTGGCAGCTTGCAGTCTGCCACTAGCAGTGTGCCTTCTGCAAAATCTCTCATGTACTTTGGGCTTCTCCTAGCTACTGGTATTTTCTTTATCTTCATTGCATTCACCATGTTCCTTCCCGTCATGGTGTTGATGCCTCAGAAATTTGCTATCTGCTTCACCCTTGGATGTGCCTTTATCATCGGTTCGTTCTTCGCTCTCAAAGGTCCAAAGAATCAGCTTTCACACATGTCATCCAGAGAGGTATCGCAACTCTCTCACAATTGTTTGGATCTCCACCTTTTTGCCTAAGCAAATTATTTTATCCAATTACCATCCTGACAATACTGGGTCGGTATAGAGTCCTACTACCTTTAATTGAACAGACTCAAGTGTATATGTTTAATAGCCTTAATGGTGATTAGGTTAAAGGGTCTAATTACCCATATGCCCCTCACTTTATTCTTTTAGTGGGGTAATTAGGGGAAAAATAAAAAAAGAACCATTGGAATGGATCGGAATGGGCCAAAATGATTGGAATGTACCGGAATTGGCCAAAATTTTTTTTAAGAGGAGAGGGGAGGCGGAGGGAGGAGGAGAGGGGGGAGCGGGAAAGGCACCCCAGGCCAATTCTAGAACATTTTGGCCAGAACAGAATGAACAACTATGGTAGAGACCTTCCAGAGGAAAATAACCTCAAAAAGTAGAAATTCTTATCAGTCATCAATTCTAATTAAGGGAACAGCCAAACATGATTCCTAAAACTAGAAGTTCATCAAATAGGAAACTATATCTTGTCCTAAATAAATTTCTAATTAAATACCCTAAGCTGCTAAGCATAACCTAATAAAGAAATGACTACTAAATTTTAAAGTAAATTCCTAAAACTAGAAGTTCATCAAATAGGAAATTATATCTTGTCCTAAATAAATTATTTTAATTAAATGCCCTAAACATAACCTAATAAATAAATAACCACTAAATTTTATGGAAATTAAATTCTTTCGGCTTTGGATGAGTCGTCAGGAAATCCACCCTTATGGGCCTGAAACTTGGGCCATGTGTTTAAGGTCAGTGGCGTGGTTGGTGAACTTGCATCATTCCCCTCCAGTTGAGCTCTACCTCTAGCTCGAGTTCTATCATCATTTTCGCTGTAAACACGCTGCATTTGATGCATTTTCGATGGTTCCGGCTCCATAAGATAGTGAATGAGTTTGCCGTCTTTAAACAAATGTATTTACGTTTCCTCTCATTCGACGGATTCCATCCTTGTCATACATTCATGATTTTCCAAGGAAGACATTCCCAACATCCATCGGCACAATGTCGCAACACACACTTTCCCTGTAGCCATCAGAATCTTGAGGGCAACTTGACACCTATGTTTAACTTGTATTTCATCACTTGTAATCAGCCATTGAACATAGGGTCGACTGTTGAGAATGTTGGTTTATCCTTAGTTGAAGACAATCCACAAGAGCTTGTGACGCAATATTGTTGGTACTTTCGCCATCAATCACAACTGTACAAACTTGTTCATTTACACGCCTGTTAAATGAAAGATGTCGTTCTCTAACCATTTCTTTTCGACAGGTGGTGTAGGATTATCCAACACCACCCTTTGACTCATCAGGAGTTTAGTATCAGAATCTCCATAGAGATCAACTTGCTCTATGTTTCTTCTTCTTTTGTTTCTATGGTCAACTGCTCCTTCAGAATTTGGTTCAATATGCTTCTTGTCTTCTTGTTCTTCTATCACATCAACTGAAGCTTTTGGTGGCTGTTTTGGACATTGGAATGGTAAGTGATCCTTATTCTTCTACTTCTTTTGTTGTTTGAACGGTGATAAAAGACCTCTTTTCCTACAATGATAACACACTGGCAAGTTGTTTTTGTCCTCCTTTGGTTTATTATTAGATGGAAAACTTAATCGCCTATCTTGGCTTGAATTTGACTTGGTTAGGTGACAGGCAATTGGCCAATTCCTTTAAATGATGCAAACTTATGAGCTTGATGGTTGGCCATTTCTTTTGCCTTTAATACATGCATCGCCTCCTAAAGCTATGAAAATCCAAGAGATGTCGTTTTTTCCAATTTAAGGTCATGATAATACCTGCATGTTACGACAACCTTTAATTTGGGCTAGAAAGAATTCCTCTGTATACTCATTTGCTGATTTTGCTGCCTTGTTTCAATTCTTGAAGTTTGTATAACAAATCCCTCTGATAATCGACCAAAAGGAATTTCTGTTTCATCAGATTCCCACATCTTGGCCCATATTTCTATGGATTCATATTCTGATGTCATGCTGTTGTTGTAACTTTGTCTACCAAGATGGCTGCATACCCACAAAACCTGGTAGCTAATAGTGTTACTTTGTAGTCATCTGTCATTAGTTTGTGAGCAAAAACATTCTCCATAAACAGTAGCCAACCCATGAATGTCTTTGGTTAAGTCTTTCCATCATACTCAAGAATAACAATTTTGATATCCCAATCCCTACCAACAATTTTCAGGGCTTGGGTTGCATTGATTCCAGAAATTGGACTCTTCTTTTCGGTGATTATTTTTCCAATAATTGTTGTCCATACTATCGAGAATCTATTTGAGTTAACAACTGCTGAATTGTGGAAGACATGCAATATTATCACTAATTTGATTGATGTCAGCTGCTAATTGGGCATGGGACGTGGTGATTCATTAGATAACTGGCGTACCCCTTTCTGAATTCATTGATTTGTTGTGTTAGATCAGAGATCAACTCGCTTTTTTATTCCGGGATAAAAACGATCATCTCTACTTCTTTAGAGGCATCCTTTCTCTCTCTCTCTCTCTCTCTCTCTCTCTCTCTCTCTCTCTCTCTCTCTCTCTCTCTCTCTCTCCAAATCAGGGCCTAGAACTCAAACATCTTATGAATCCAATTTTGCTTGAGATTGTATTTGAGTTGGACTGAAGTCAGTGTGTAGGTTGTGTTTCGAAAGCTCAGTCGAACCGTCCGCCTAGGGTTTGCATCAATATAACAAAGGATCACTTGAGCAATATCCTCACCGAAGGGAATCTCTGTGTAGGTGAAACAGAAAAGTGAAATGATTCATAGATTTGAATTGTTGTAACGCCAGTTTGGAAGGCGCTTGTTATTGCAACCACGAGGTTGCGGCTTAAGTCTTGTTACTATTGGGAAAATGATGCAGGCCAGACGATACGTCGGCCAACCCATTGGGTTCAGTCTATAGGCCCAAGGGGGCATCCCTTTATTTAGGAGTATTATGTAGTAGTTTGGTTTGTTTAAGATTATTATTAGTGAGTTTTCTATTTTATTTTAGGCATTATTCAGATATTAGGAAATATTGTTGTTAGGGATTAAGTCAGCTACTCTATATAAGGATGTTAGGCCTCATTGTAATGCAGTGCTTATTTTCAACCAATTAAAAGTTTTCTTTGAGATTTATCTCGTATTGTTATGGTGTTTTCTCCTCTTGTGAGGGTGCCCTAGTGGCTGAATTCATTATTGGATTTGATCAATCCTTGGGGAGATTGATCTATTATCGGATCGCAGATCTAGGCTGCGCCAGAAAAAAGGGGTAAAAAAACTCCAGTTTGGTTGACGGAAGAAGAATAACAATATTTTGTTGGAGTCTTATGCCTTGAATGACAGAAAGAGTCATCTCGTCATTGTTTCTCTATGTCAATGGCTAATGTTTTAACATTATGGTATAATGATATTTAGTTTTATATTGGTGTTCATCCAATTGCATAGATAAAAATATCACTTGGATTAAGCATTGATTACTTGACTCTTACTGATATTGCAGTATTAATTCATTTAGTTCAAGGTCCATATTTTGATATGGGGTTTTGACATATTAGTCCTTAAATCTTGTTTTCCCAATTTCTTGACCAAAATTTAGATAATGTCATCAGAGTTGCTTGACTGTGGTCTACATTTTTTCCCTTGTTTTTTTCCCGGATCCCAAGATATCATGGGAACAATGTGTCTCACAGAAACTGATAAATCCCATGATGTCATTGCTTTAATGTAGCTTCTTAGGGAAAATTTCTTTCAAATGATAGAACCTTAGAAATGGTGGTTAGATGTGTATTTACTTTTCAAAAAATGTCATTTTTCATATTCTGTAAAAAATGAATTCACTTGCTGGTTGCACAAAGTATATGATAGAGAAACTGATAAATCCCATGACTATCCTATGATATCATGGGATATGAATATATGATACAAAAAAGTTTAAAAAAAAGATTATGTCAAAACCCATTTTGATATTGCAAATATTCAGTGGGATGAAACCTTTCGCTATCATGTCCACCCAACTGTAGCCCACTTACTAATCTTTTGTTGAGTAGACCTGCCTAAATTTTAACAATCTGGGGGTGCCTGAATAGTGAATACTAAATCACTTTACTTTTAGCCAATCCTTGAAATGATGCTACTAACTTGATTTTCTTTTGACATGCCTGGTTACCTTTTGTTTTTGCAGAGACTTCCTTTCACATTGGGATTTCTAGGGAGTATGGTGGGTACAATATATGTGTCCATGGTTCTTCACAGTTACGTCCTCTCTGTGCTATTCTCTGTAATTCAGGTACTGGCACTTCCTAATCTTGACCTATCTCTGTTAATCATTTATACTCTCTTTCTGATATCAGTTAATGTCGTGATGAATACTTGTTACACACCATTTCAAAAGATTTCTGGCTGTGTTTGTTTCCCCTCTTTTGGAGCGGATAAAACTCTTACCAATCTAGACATTTGGGAGTTTTATTAAGAATAAAAGAACCCAAAACTAGTAAAAGGTTCACTGCTATAATAGGGAAGCATGATTTCATAGCTCGGTGCCAGAAACAACTAAGTCTGTTATGATCCAGTCGAATCACACCAAGACTCAGACTATATGCATGACTTGGCTGAGTCAGAGTGACTTGCTAGGGACCTGAGTGCAAAACGTATCAGTCGATTCGGAATGTACTTAGCCGATTTTCATAAACTCAGGGAGCCAAGTACAGTCATGATGTTTTAAGCTTTTATATATAGTCTATAAGCTAACGGAAAAATATTTTGTTTTGCTTTGATATATTTTAATTTGAAGGTCCTTGCGCTCTCGTATTATTCTCTTTCATACTTCCCCGGAGGATCAGCTGGACTGAAGTTCCTTTCTTCAACACTTACTTCTTCAATACTGAAATGCTTTGGCAGATGACATTGTTGTATTTCCTGAATCTTTCTGTTTCCTTAGAAAGGGGTACCATATGCACGATCACATTCTGTGGGAATGCGGGCTGCCTAACCACTACAGTTAATTTTACATTATTTTTGGTGCTTTTGCTTCTTGGGGATGCAGAATTAGATGGTTCTGTCCTTGTGGTCCATGTGAAAATATGTTTTATTAGTTCAAACCTTTACCAAAATGTCTTTTAAATCATGAGCGGGAGGAGGAATTTATGGTTTCCAGATATTAGAGGTGTGTATTGACACTATTTCTTTCAAGGTCGTTGAATTATGATATTGTGTGAAGAGTTTTGGCCTGCATCATCCATATATATTGGTGGGTGGGGGAAAGTGATGCCCATAGTCATTCGGCTTATTGGCAAGGCAAATGGAATGATGGCTTTCTGCCTCAGCTTCCGTGAAGCATCCCACCTCAACCATGAAACTGTGGTGATTAATGCCTCTCACCTCACCAGGGTGAAGAAGATGTAGAAGTTGCAAGGCGTGGTGAGATCTTTTAGCTAATTAGCTGTGACCTGCAATAATCTCCCTTAGTTATGGGAATGAGGGAACTATTTTTGGCAAAAACTTGTTTGATTAGCTATTCGAAGTTGCTTCTTGAAAATAATTATGAGGCCTGCCTGATCAGTCCTCTCCTTTGCCTTTGTAATACCTTTTTGCAGTTAAAGAGAGAAAAAAAAAAGAAAAAAAACCTGAGTTGTTGTATCTGGAAACAGAACATTGCGGTGATTGAATGATGGCCAGATATGAGCTTTTGATCAAAAGAGCAATCACTGCTGTTTGAAACAGGCTCAAATTCAGTGTTTCGGCCCACATACCCCAATGAAGAATCAACTTGACACATGACCTTGTTAACATGCCTAAAATCCAAAATAATTTGATATTTTTCAATTTCATTAAGAAACAAGTTCGGCGACTTTCTAATCAATACAGCTTGAATCATCATGCTCCAAGCTGCCAAACTAATACAAAATCTGATTTAGGGTTTGAGTTGACATTTCCAATCCATCTAATTAACAGGGCCACAATCGTTACCCTCGACAGTCAATCTGACACTAAACCCAATCTGACCTATTGCCATCTCTCTGCTATGTCAAATGCTATAAAAAATTTACAGATGGAGATTGACTATTACAATTGCTGGATTGGTCAGGATGCAATTACTTTGCCCAGCAATAAGAGGTGTCGGCCCTTGCTGGGAGGTCCAGGTTTCAAACCTGGCCTACCCCCCTCCTTGCATATGTGAGTTTTCATTTCTTCACATGTTGCAGGTTATCTATCTTATTTTTTACCCCAGCCTAGGGGACTGGAACTCAAAAGAGAATCCACATATACACGGAAAAGCAGCCAACACAAGCTAGAAAGAAGTCCGAACACACCAGTAGAAAACCCACACAAGTGAAAAAGAAAAAGGAGCATGCACAAGTGGAAAGAGGTCATTTCCACTAGGGTAAGGAGCCATTCTTTATCTATCTATCCTTGTATGTGCGATTTCCAATCACCTCTCGCATGTGCAAGAGTCTCTCCGGGTCCAGCCCCTTAGTTGGGATAAAAAAAAAAAAAAAAGATGGTGAAGCTCAAAAAGGAAAGTTACTTTCGTGATGCAATAGCAATACCAAACTGAATAGGGGTATCAATAATGCACATATTCTTCACTATTTTTATTTTTAAATTTTTTTTTTAAAGATATAGCCAAATGACCGAGGAACCTAAGTTCAACACAATGAAAATAAATGCAAGAATTACTTGATAGTTTAAATTCAATAATAATAGGGTTACAAATGGAATATTGAAGAAATACAATAAAAAAGAAGAAAGAGCAAAAGATTGAAAAAAAGGGACTTGCAACGGACTCATCTTTAAATACAGTACACTATACACAAAGCTTAAAAAATGACACGAAAATTTAACAGAAAGCAATGGAAGTACCAAAGATGAAAAAGAAAGCAGACAGAGAATGCGGTGATGTCATCATCACTTGGAATACAGCTTCGATGGTTAAATGGCCTCATGTGTTAATTCATTAGTTGCCTGAAAACCACCTTATCATCAATGTGAATTATGATAAATGGAAAACCTGGGATCTAGGCACGATTCAGAATTTTCCACGTGGTGAAGATCGGCTTCGCCTGAAGTCTGGCGCCGATGGGTTGGTGCCTTCCTTTCCGAAGCGAACAACGCCATATGGAAGCTTGTTCTCAACAGCTTGAACTGCACCTCTGCTAATTGAAATACCTTTCTTTCAGTCAAACAGGAATAGGCAAAGGGAATGTAAAGAATAGTTATCTGTTCTAATTATAAAAAAGTATGAAAGAATCTGATTGATGAAAGAAAAGTTTATCTAATGTTGCAGCTTATTTTCTACTAGTAGGCCATGTTCAATGATCAATACCATCTTGTGAGCTTGTACTAGGATGGTGTAAAGAGAAAAAATCAGATCCTAAACCTTTGATAAATTGTAAGATCTTATGGCCCCATGATAGAGATGGTTAAAGTAAAAGAACACAGCAAAAGTCTCTTAAGAGATTTAGGGGGAGTCCCACAATGAGCCCAGCACTGGTGAAATAATAGAAGTGATGACATAAATCAATTTAGAGGGAGAAAGAAAGCGTCTGTGTGGAGAGAGAGAGAGAGAGAGAGAGAGAGAGAGAGAGAGAGAGAGAGAGCACGTAAATGTCCAACTGCATCTACAATTGTTCATACACGGCACTTCTAACATTGCGGCGACTGCATGTACAATTGTGCATGCACGGGCACTTCTTACATAGCTCAAACATCAGAGTAGCTAGTAAGGTATTAAATAGTGTTTTAACCCTCCTCTTCAAGAAGTCCCTCACCAAAAGAATCCTTAGTCATATCCCTCGATTGGAAACAAGAAACAGCAATCTATTTTCTCAAACTGGAATGAATCGCAAACATACTATATTCATCTTTAGTACAGTTGTTTCCTCCTTTCATTTTCCTTTTAATTTGAAATGAAGTTTTGTTCTCTCCAAAAAAGAAAAGAAAAAATACTGATAGAACCTTTCCTACTCTCATGACCATAAAAATCAAAGGTCAGGATCACTTGAATGGGTTCTCTCTCTCTCTCTCTCTCTCTCTCTCTCTCTCTCTCTCTCTCTCTCTCTCTCTCTCTCTCTCTCTCTCTCTCTCTCTCTCATTTTCCTTTTAATTTGAAATGAAGTTTTGTTCTCTCCAAAAAAAAAAAAAAAAAACTGATAGAACCTTTCCAACTCTCATGACTATAAAAATCAAAGGTCAGGATCACTTGATTGGGCTCTCTCTCTCTCTCTCTCTCTCTCTCTCTCTCTCATACACATGCACACATATGTACGCATGCATGCACGCCCGCACACACTTGCACGCTCGCGCACCCCTGCTAGAAAACACCTACCTCTTGTGGGGCTTACCTAGATGCATGACAATCAAGGGAGGTAGTGGAATGAATAGGATTGAACTTGAATTTGTGATAATTCGATATCAATTCAATCAAATGACATCAGCCCTTCCTTTTTTGTTCTCAATGTTTAATGGCTGTATATTGTGCAAATTTATTGTTATAAAATCCAATACTAGATAATGTCTCGATCAATGTCCAACTAGGACCTCTGCAAAGTCAAGGGGAATAGGTAATGTGTAAGGGATTGGATTGATCAAAGGTGAGTCCCCTATATGACCAGAAAAGGGCAGCTAGTAGAAGGGGACTCCCTGGAGAATTCACCTACACACTTGTGGTGTGTCTGTGTGTAATTCTGTAGATGACCCACTTTTCCACTGCCTCTTTTGGCCCCATTGAATTGGCAAGAACCATATTCTTGCACTGCTCAAGACATTGTTCACCATTAGATTTTACCACAACAAATTGCAAGGATGGCTATCAAACTTTGAGGACTTAAACTAAAGGGTAAGATCATTGATCAACCCGATATCTCATGTTCTCTTCATCTAGGTCCAAACCTTTCCATCATCGTGCCTCCCTTGATTGTCATGCATTCAGGTGGGCTCCACCAAAGGGGCCTTTTTCTCCTAAAAAGAGCTAGGCGCTTTGTAGCACAAACACACACACGTATGTATGTATATATTTTGAGAGAGAGAGAGAGAGAGAGAGAGAGAGAGAGAGAGAGGGTGGATATAAGAACCTAACCCTTACCATAAAAAGGAAAGAGCTACTTTGTGGGGACCAAGCACATGGTTAGTCTGAGGTGTAATAGGGCCCACCATGTAATTGTAGATTTACTGTGAAGTACCTAAATCTAGGAAGAAGCTGAAACATACCTTGATTCTAGGTATTGGGAAATCCTTGTGAAGTTCTGATGAAGCTTCTTGACCCCCGAACCATTTTGCATTGGGGATGCAACAGGCCCATTTTCATTTTCAGTTTCTGAGAAGTCACTCTTTTGGGCCTCTTCCACTTTTCCTCCTGTGTCCATATCAGACTGCAGTGTCTTCAGCACATCCGGCTGCTGGATCCTAGATGGTGGCTGACGCTTGAGCTTGGTCTTACTCTCGGGCTTGCTTTTCCCGATGCAACCTTGCTTGACATTAAGTTCTAATTTAAACTGCTCCTCTTTGCGATCAGGGTAGATCTTTCTTAGATTGGCGGCCTGGTGAAGATGGTACAATACTTTGGATATGTTGTCTTCCTTGGGAAGCTCCTGTGAACCCAAAACACCCCTTGAGTTCTCATTAGCTGACAATACCGATGTTGCAGCAATGGGTTTGTTCGTAGCTACTTTAGTTGGGAAATGTATTTTAACTGTGGGTTGATCATCAAAGGTGTCAAGCTTTTTGCTCCTCCTGAGTGCGCCTCGATCAGTGGATATTGATCTTCTCACAGGAGGTGATGGGGACCTTAGCTTTCTGGAGGTAATGAAACTCTCTTCGCCAATGAAAGGAAGCTTTGGATCTAGCTCCTTGTCAGAGAATATAGAGGGAACGCGGGTTCTCCTCTGCTTCCCAGAAGAAGAGCTTCTAACCTGAAATAGTGAAATATTTCATAAGAAATTTTAATGATGGCATTTGCAAGTCCTGCATACAAATGGATGATCTAATCTGATACAAACATTGCACTTAGGATAAATGGCTGAATATGGAAAGTTTCCACATTATAGCAGATGTTGCAATGCTGATATATTCAGGCATGCACTCTGAGCTAAATATCTACTAGCATATGTTGCAATATTTGTCTTCTAGTTTGAGTTTCCATCAAACAGAAAAAATTATATTACACTTTTAACGTTTGCCCGATGCACCCTGTTTGGTAACATTCCATATCATGAACAGCTTGTGCATATATACTTACTGCATCCAGTGTTGTAAGAACCAACTATGTGCCAGATAAATGAAGGTATTACATGAGTCAATTGTATGCTTGTCAATAAAATAATTTAAACCTGTTTGCATTCCCATATCTCCAATGACAAGCAGGGTGTAGCAAACAGTGTAAATGGGAATTTCCGCATAAAATGGGTTTAAGAGGAAATAGTCCCAATGATCCTATAGAGCACAAAGGAAGAGAGTTTATGGGATTGTCATGACTAACCTCTATGCTTTTGATATCATCCATGGGATGCTGAATGATTTCAGGATTCAAATTGGTTGTAGCACCATATCGTTTCAAATGCAAAGGTGATACTACTTTCATCTTTTGCACATCCTGAACAGTCCGACAAATACTCCCACTTTTTAACTGTTTCATTTCAGCTTCTTTTCTCTCCAATGCCGACTTCATGTTTGAGATCTAGAAAAATCAAAACCCACCAGTGTTATCATGAAGAGGAGTGTCATTTCAAGCTTGAAAGATATACTTTCCTGTGCTGCAACAAATGTACAGTTCTTGCCTCATCCATTTCTTACATGTGTGCCCATAATTCATGATATAAATCATTGATCTGATAGAACCACAATGTACTGGGGATGCTCTAGCCCTTAGCTTGCCAACAAATAGATAGCTTCAAAGAATATAGCGGCATCCAGAAAAGACCGAATTATAGAAGGGTTAACAACTCTGTTACATCATGGTCCTCACATGTGCTGAAATAAGAAGCTAAGCACTGTACATTTCCTGAAGAGAGGACCAGTTCAGTTCCACCCCAGAGCAAATGGGCAAAAGTAAGGAAAAAGCAAACCTCTTCTTTAAGTTCTCTGATTTCACCAGTCTCCTTGTTAGAATGAGCTGCCCCTAGATCAATGGAGGCTACCCGCCCGGCAAACTTCAGTGTACTAATCGTCTCTCCAATAGCATTAACCTCAGGGTTTATATGCACAAACATTAGAGTTCTGGCGCGCCCTCCTACAGATTCCAGAAGAAAATATGAAAACATCCATATAAACAAAATCTGAACTGGGTAAACGACCTTCATCGAAAAACAACTAAAATAACAGAGAAAAGCAGTAATCAACAATAAAATTCAATCAAATGATAGAAATGGTGAGATGTACAATGAAAATGGTATTATTCCATAAACATTTAAAAGAACTATCCCATTTGTTTGAGATGGTTTGCGCACATTTATTAAAGGCTAAAAACTGCCCCATTAAGACATATCGAAGGTTTACTTGTGAAGGTACAAGGAGAAGAGGGAAGTGTAAGACCCCAACCTGAGATCACTCCGTTGAGGCAAGACCAGGCCAAGTGATCCAGTGAGTCAAGAAGTGCGATTTGCCTAGGGGAAGGGTGGAGTCCTTTAGGTAGCACCGTGAGGCCTTGTCCAAGTCCCACATCGGAAACATCCAAGTCCTAACCCTAGGTATATATGTGCGACATGGCCTTAACCCCACATGACGCATTTTAAAACGGTGAGACTTCAGTCAAAGCAGACAATATCATGTGGATAGTGGGCCTTGATTATTACAGGAAGCCATTCAAGACCTTGGATGAAGTGGTTAGGTTGACGCCATTTTGTGAAGGAGAGTGCATTCAATTGGGTTGAGTGGAAGAATAAAACTCACGAAGGTGACCCTAAGTAGATGGGTTTAGTATATGCTTCAAAATAGCAGCCGCTACGTTATCGGCTGTAGCGATGGAGGCCGCTACGCTATTCTACGGTCTAAAACCTAGTAGAGCTAAGCAATTTTAATTTAAAATATTGTATTTCCTATTTCTTCTTCTCAATAGCCCTTTCTAAAGTTATCTTTACACTTACATGGTTCCAAATCACTACAAAAAAAATACAAGATTGGCTGCTACATAAGATTCAAACTTTTTTGACCATTTTAAAATTTCACACCGCTACACCGCTATGTATCGCTGCAACCACTACATAGCATTTTGGCCATTGGCCCCTACACCTACCGCAAACGCTATTTTGATCCTTGGTTTAGTACCTTTAGATAGTTAAAAAGGTGACAATCTATAGCATCTATGTAGCTAAGATATGCTTATTTCTCTTTCATATAATTTACTAGTTACCAATCACACACACAATATATGTGTGTGTCTCATATAATAGGCATATAGACTTTCTCATTTTTATGCACATGAGCATTTAAACACATTGCCATTTGCTTCTGTGAGAACATCTCTCATAGAGGGGATTGTGAGAACTTCTAATAGGCCAACGTTATGATTCATCAAAACCATTCACACACATGGGACCCCTCCCGATAGTCACCGCACCCCAGGGTTTGCACCCACCGAATGAACTGGACCATTAGATCGAAGGTTGTTTAAATATGAAGCCATTAAACTTGTGGGCCACGAATCAAGGGGCCCGGGTTGGGCCCTATCCAATAGCCCCATCCAGCTACCTCATGGTTCCATGAGAAGTGTTCCCAGATGAGCAAGCCCAAACATATATATTTATTTGTGGCTTACATTCTGCTAAGAGGTACCTCTCAGAGGTAACTCTTTTACCACCACATGGAACCTCCCATGAATCGGCAATCACCCTATTTTATACACTAATTTGAATAACACTCACCGTTGGATTGAATTTCATAAAATTTGTTACTTAAGAAACCAATAAACTTTAAGGCCTTAAATCAATGGTCATGATGATCTGATTGAAGCTATTTCTGAAAAAAAAAAAAAATTATATCCACTGTGAAACCTTCCCATCACACTATCTTCCCATGATTGGCATGCATCCAAGCGAATCCCACAAAGGGCTTAGACTTTTACCAAGCATGCAATTCGTGAGAACTGAGAAGTACCTGTTAGCAGAACATAACCCATCATATAGTACACAAGAGGTAACTGTTTATCACCATGAGGGAACCCCCATGATCAATTTAGTTAACCCTTTAACACATCATGCAAAGCCAGGAAAAAGAAATTACTCAAATAATAAAAAAGGTCTACTCAAATTATCAAAACAACTAAAACTAGGAAGAACTAGAAGTGAATTGTTGGAGAAGCCTACACCAGGTTATTGGAAGGTGAAGGATCAATATTGACATGGAGGGTTCTTTGGGAGGCAGGAGGTGGCTGAAAACTTACATATGTCAAAAATCAAAGTGGTGTGGGATGCTAGTGTCAAAAATCAAAGTGTGGTGGGAAGCTCTGCATCTCCTCTTGATGTACTCAGGCTTAATTGTAAAGGGGGACTAAAAATATCCTGTTTTAGGCCTGGAACAGTGAAACTCAACCCATGTTTGACGAAATTTATGACACTGGTTAATTAGGGATGATGTGCTTCAAGAATTTTTGTTGGTAATTCTAATAAAAAAAGAGAAAAATGTTCTTAGAACATGTATCACAAGATGTACTCCTTAGCGACTGTCTAGCATGAGAAGATTCCACTAGAAGCTCACTCTCTAGTGGCCCTCCTTAGGCTAAAAGGTTGCAAAATCCATTTTTTTTCATATGCACTTCCCTTTTTTCTAATTAAAAATTTCTTATCCATTGATCTATAAAAGATGCAAGATTATATGCAGGCACTTTACTTTTTCCTTGAATTTGTAAGGAATCATGGACTGCTTGGTACCACTTGACAGCTTCTGAAGTTTCACCTTAAAATTAGCAAATAGAGGGAAGTAAAAGGAGATAACTTGCTCTAAGACTTAAATAATACCTAATGAGTCTTGTAACACTTGCGTAAGCTTGCTGTTTCGGTAAGGAATATGTGTAGCCTTCTGTGCAAGGGCAGAGATAACATCTCCAAGTGCTGAAAGTGATCTATTTATGTGCTGAGCTTCCTTGAGTCGTTCTCCAACAGCCTCAGATTTATCGACCCTTTCACTACCAGCTAGGTCTACTAGATGAAGACAACCCCGAAGTATGGATCCGGAGACCAGTTCTTTTCCTTGGACATGAACTGTTAACACACTTTAGGAGACGAAAGAAATTGTCAAATGGAAAAGATAGAAGATCAAAGAGGAAAAATTGAGCATTAGTGCTACGAAAAAAAGAGAGACAATCAAAACACCCGTTTTTAGAGCAAACACAATATTAGGATATACAAAATTTGATTGAGAGTATGCTTGGCCCAACAAGATTTACATGTGGGAGCCCCCTTTGGTGATCCACATTATCCAATGCTGGACCTCTTTTTCTGGATAGAAGACATCAGATCAGATGATTGTTACCATTTGGCAGTACCTTCAGTAAAGGAAGATCATTGGCATGCACTTTTCCATTTCGTCAGATGACTATGAACATTGGATAGAGGATCACTGGATTACATAACCAAAAGTACAACCACCTAACCAATCACGAGATGAAAAAAATAGGCACCATTTCTTTTAATTGAACATCATATGCTACCAAAAATTGTATTTCTACTAGCTCACAAGTCACTGAAACATCTGTCCTCTTTGTTTGGACTTTGGAGCATGAACATGATTATGCATGTAACAAGTGTTTATTCATGTGCATATGAGGGTGCACTTATCCTTGTATGCATGTGGTAGAGATCTTCTAAGCATCTGGTGATTTGCATCGGACACTAACATATTTTTTTACAGGATAAAATTTTATAGAATAGTCGCACATGCAATGACCAGTAATGAGCACTGATGCTCGTCATGTACATGACATCTGTCTATCACATCGAGTTGGTTAGAGTCATAGAGAACTATGCTTTCTACTTTTCATTTCTCTTTGTGCTCCCACCTCTGCCATTTTTGGTAACTATAGGTATCAATAAGAATGATCTTCATTAAAACACACAAACACCTTACCTTTGTACTCAAAGTGTCATTTCCTTGGTCCAGTGATCAGAATACTCAAAGTGTCATTTCCTTGGTCCAGTGATCAGAATAAGCGAGCCTTGCAAAACGATACCAAATATACTGATGGGTGTAACTTTGGGAATTTATCGAGACAAATTTTGACAAATGCTTAGGTCTTGTCAGGTGAGAGGCAATGTTTACTGTAGAGTGATAATCTATCTTACAAAACAGGACAGTGTTTCCTGTTTGAAAAATGTCCTACGTGGCATATATAGCTTTAAACAAATCCATTTCTCTTTCTTACCATATATATCGCTCTCTCTCTCTCTTTTGTTTGTTCATTTGTCTTGATGCAGTTTCTTTTGGGGCTATTTTTATGGAAGGTCACATGGGTGCTGACATTGTAAGTGGGCCACAATCACCATAGCAATTTGATTGCAATTCAATCAGATGGGACCCACACATGCCAGCCCTTTCGCTCTCCTGGCCAGCTTTTCCTCATTTCAACTTTTTTCAATATTTCCTCTGAAAATTCTTTCTAGGTTGTCTTCTTTCTGAGAGGAAAGAAAGGGTCTCTATCATAGACGCCCAACGTGGTCCATGTTCATTGCAGGGTGTGGGGTCCACCCCATTATCCTTCCCATTTCAATCCCAACTTGCCTATGTAAGACTCGCACGTCGTTTTTGAAAAATGGTCTAGAATGGTCTAGAAGGGATGCCTCGGGCTGACGCCTAAAAAACGGGAAAACGACTTCACAAGCCTTTTCTTTCCTTCTAGGAATGTAGGAAGGAGCAGGGGCCGAGAGGAGAGGGCAGAGGCGCCGACGACAGTTGATGGGACATTTGTCCTACGTGGAAGAGGGTGGAGGGGGGGCTGATGGGTTTTTTTTTTCTGCTTATCTCAATCTTAGCCGTACATCACACTTTTTCGTGGACCCCATTTCACTATTCATCTCATTGTTTTTCTCTCGCTGGGGAGAAAAATAGAAAAAAATAACAAAAAAGAAAAGCAGGGGAGCCGGGTCCGGTTTGGTTGGCCAGAGTGTTAAAAAAAATTAAAAGTTAAGAACATTAAAAAAATTAACTTTTTTTGAAATTTGGAGTGTAAACTCTTAAACATTAAAGCATAAATCATATATACTAAACAAAAAAAAAAAACCTAAACCAGAAATTCTAATAACACTAAATCCTATAAGTAAACCCCTTATCAAAAACCCGAAAAAGAAATCGTAAACCCCTATTTTTTTATCGTGCCAACGGCACGGGTTACCGCTAGTTAAATGACATGTTTTCTCTCTCTAAACTTATGAAATATTGATTATTCAGTTAAAAGGGAAGGCTCAGTTTGTCCTAGTAATTCTACAGGGCATTAGGTCATTTTCCAGTATTGGGTCATTCTGACTTGATAGATCAAAAGTTCATTACTCAACTTCTGTAAAAAAGGATACATGACAAACCAACAATAGTCCATGACTCTGTGCATCAAATCTGCCAAAATAATTGCATTTACCTATGAGAACGGCTGCTGCGTTCATTCAGTGCGGTAGCTCCAACAGCACGGTTCTTTTGACCAATTCTCATTAAATCCAATACATCTTCAGTGCAGTTAACTGGGACCAAACTTGCATCAGGTACATTAAGGCCGTTATGTTGAGAATGGTTCCGTATGTCTAATGTGTAAGAAGTTAAGATAGACAGTAAAATTAGTTCTTCCATTGATTTTTCAAACTGATAAGTCCACTAGTGAATAAAAAAGGACTAAAATGTGTATAGTGGAAATTAGATCAAATTAGTAACCAACTCAACATTAAATAACCTTGTCACCACCAATCAAGAATTGATGGTGACAAGCAGCAGTCCCTACCTGATTCTACCATCTTCACTAAATTTAATTTAAGTAGGATGCTTCCCCTTGATCAGTCAATGATAATGGTCTACAATAGCAGAGTTACCATCTGTAGCCCAAACCTAACCTTTTTAACTTCGTAGCTTAAACTGAAGAAAGCACAAACATTGTTCCAGCAAAAAGAAAAAAAAATACAAATAAGAATTACAGGGCCCCAATTCTGTACGAAATATATAGGTTGCTGAAACTCCCAATTCCACATACGAGATCCATTCCGTGATGGAAAATGTCCAATAAATATCTGAATTACTTGAATCACTGGACTAAAATAAAGGGTTGAGACTATAATATAGAAATGTCCAGGAAAATGGAAAAAAATGGATTGCGGGAAACTTCCATTTAAGACTTTCAAGATATCATTTACATTGGGACCTGTCTTAGGAATGGTCTGGATGATGAAAATGTGGGCATCAGATGTTAAGAATTGGGAGTATCAACTACACAATTCATTAAGGAACAGGCCTCATAGGTCCTCGTACTTGGATCATATTACGGTTCTACTAGGCGAAAATTAAATTTAACTTGTGACCTGTTGAAGATTCATAGTGATTGCTTTGACTTCAAATTAGGATAACAGTTCAAATAGTAGCTACTTAAATCACAAAGGATATCTTTTATTAGAGCCATCAGCCACTAACAAGTCCCTCACTTGTTCATTGTATATTTCAATCATCTGGACACCAACCTCATATGATATCGCATCCCTCCTTTCTTTTGATATTTGGAACAGATCATTTAGAGCTCGGTAGTTCACACCCCACGTTTCCTCTGTTGTTATATCAGGGCCACTCTGCAAAGGTAAAGGAAAGTATTACTAAAACATGTTTTTAGAAAGGTGTCACCAATGAAGTGTAACTGGACAAGTTAGGTATAATTGTAGGTAAAACAAAGTTGTCAATTTCAATTTGTTTCAGCCGAAATGGCCTAATAATTTAGGCTTGGACCACTCACAGGACCAAAATACACATCTAAACACTCCCATCTTGAATTTCAGTCGATTTGGGTCAGTTTGGTCATTTCGAGCGTTTCGGTCCATCTTGGCCAATTTCTTTTCTGAAAATAAATAAATAAAGAGCAGGTGTCTTTTGTAGTTATATTATAAAATATACGCAAAGCCCTCAACTGTATGCAAACTACAAAATAATTGAATGTCATATTATTGGTTGAGATTTCCATAATGCACATCTAATTTCAGTGTCATGTACAAATAGCTTATAAAATATTCACTTGACATGTAGAAGTAACATATTGCATCATTGATTTAGAAGAATAAGCTAACTGTATATAATTTATGTTATTTTTAAAATTTAATATTTCTTATACTTTTCTACACACAGGTGTATATATATATTTATATTTTTTGTGAAACAAAACTTTGAAATATATTCACCGAAATCCCATAACGGCCAAAGCATTTCAGTTTGGAGCCAAACTGAGATGGGGTTCAAAACGAAATTGACAGCTATGATGCACAAGCCCATCAAGATGATGAGACCCAAGAAAAATACAAAAAAAAAAAAAAAGAGGAGATATTTCCAAACTGAATTGGCAACCAACAAGTACCCTCTTGATAACCCTTATTACCTACACAATATCCAAATACCCTCAACGCACATCATAAAAAATCACCTACAAAAATTTTCAGGTGAGAACCATCTACACAATTCTTCCTTGTGGAGCCCTTTGGCCCACCTATGTTTAAGCAAAGAAACCCCCTCCCCACCAACAAGCCCGAATTTGGTACTTATCGATTGAAATCCAAAAGAGAGGCAATTATACTTTATTTGATTCAACTATCTGAGATTTCATTCAGGGTTATAGGAAAAAAAATGATAACAATGATATGCCTAAAAAGATTGGTTAGAACTGTGTTGTAGTTACCATCGTGTATGTCTTCCCAGATCCGGTTTGTCCATATGCAAATATACAGACGTTAAAACCATCCAGAACAGATCTGATCAATGGTTGTGTATCAGCAAACACTTGCTCTGCACACAGGATAGATTAATTTGAATAACTGAAGAAAATATCCACATATGAGGTTATAAAAACAGAACTACTCCATATTCATTCCTGATTTCTGAAGCAGTAGCCCAACAATTCCGCATTCAGGTATCAAGATGATAGAAGGAATGCATGCAAGATGTTTGGTTACTTGAAGAAATGTCTGCATTAGCATTCTATGGCAGGTCTGGACCAAAAAAGAAATAAAAGAGGGTGTCTACTATATTCCAGTAGATAGTAAAACAGGGTATGTTTTGCTCAATGAGAAAAGAAGAATCAAGGACATCTCATTAACCTGTACATGGGGGAAAATATCTAGTTTATGAGAAAATGCCGGATTGTAGTTAAGAGAATTCCTTTCTATTTGAGAATCTCATTTGTGTATCAAACATTTTAGGCGAAAAGAGATTATTTGATGATTGTCGAGTATAATCTGATTTTTAGAAACATGATATCTGCTCGACTAAATTCTCTGTCCATGAGGGAAATGGCATAGGTAAGATGAGCAGAATGTATTGGCCCTCACTCCATCTGCTTTGCCACTTTGGTCTGTTTCAGTCTTCTCAGCTAGAATGCATCTGACACAGTTGTGTTTACATTTTCTCATTCACTTTTTTGATTGGTTGTTTGTATTTTCCAAAATTCAAACAATTACCTCATATTGCTAAACTCACAGGGCCACTTTAGTTAAAGTGCTATCTAATATGCACACAGCATTCAGAAGAGAATTTTTTTCATTTTTTTATTTCTTTTTAAATATTTTTTGCACCGTTTCCAAAATAGAAACTCCAAAAGATTCCAATTCTGCTAAGGGAAACAAGAATCCCACTGGAATGGAACTGAGTATCATGGAGAGACGTGTATTCATATCATTTCTAAGTGCCAATAGTTTAATCATTTTGTTAATAAATGAGTAAAAAAGTAGTATCATCCATCATTGAAGCCTTATGCCATATGTCTTTAGTTGATGAGGAAGAAAATTATGAATTTTCCTTTATCGAAGAGAAGATATCTGATTGAGAAAGTGAACATACGTTGCGTCACATTTGTTCCAAACACCTTGTTAAATGAAAACATCCTCCTTGCATCTTTGCCGTGCTTATGAGGATGTACGATCATGATGTTCCCATCTTCATCAATATGGTCTACAATAGACTGCTCATCAAATTGCCCTGGTAAGAAGGGTCTCACTCTACAATAAACCCTTATGCTTCCTGCAAAAGTTTACATGTCATTGTGCAGTCTTTGACCATAAAATTAAATAGAAGCTTATTTAATACAAAAATCTGGTGGTAACCTTTAAGATCCAGTACTTGGTTGTACAGCACGCGGTTTTCCTCAAGTACTTTATGATAGGAAGATGCAGCCAGTTCAAGCCCTTGAATGTGATGCCCTGAGAGAATAAAGGAATATGGTGATGTTTGCTATAAAAAAACTAGAAAGCATAATTGAACTCCTCTGTTAACTTAGGAACCTTCAACCACAAGTCTTCAATTTCCTACCAAGTCTTCTGAGTTCGTCTTGCCATTTTGATTGAATATCTTGGACATGAACTTTAGTCTCATGATAGAATGATTTTAGCTCCTGAAAGCATTCAGAATTAGGAGAAAATGTAATTACATGTGTAAGAAAAAAAATTACAAAAATATCTAAAACAGAATCACAACTCATGATTGGACAAGCAGAGAATGGCACGAAGGGCCATAATAGAAAAAAGAATACTACTTGGTGGAGGTAATATTTCCAGCTGTACAAACTGTACAAGCAGAGCAAATCTTTTGGTGATACAAGGCTCAGAACTCAGGGGGTCTATTGCCACTCTGCTTCCCTGTTTCATATCTCTGTATCAGAGTTTCTGATGGAGGACAAGGGCTAATTTGTTGTACTTGCCTGTCATAATAAACTACCCTTGGATTGTTATCAATTATCACTGAGGGGGTATCTAAATTACAATAATTTCCTTAAAAGGAGTGACACGTGCTATTATCAAAAGTTTACAATTTTAGAAAGTAGTTGTACTGTGCACAAGAGATAAGTGGAATCAAGAACCTTCTTTAATTAAAATTATAAAAGAGGCAAAGTGGGGCCTGCTCGAATCACTCCTTTGGATATGGAGTTGCTCTATTTCTCTCTTTGATGCTTTCTAGAGTTTGCTTGATGCCCGGGCTGTGTGCTAGTTTATGGTCTGTTTTGTTTGGTGAATGGGGTATGACCCATTGGAGTTTCTCCATCTAATCTGGATGGACGAATCTCCTTTTCTGTATTTGATGTTTCAGTAGAAACTAAAGGAGTGACTTACCTTTCAAAAAAGATAAAACTTCTTTAATTAAAAAAAATCCATGAAATAGTTCAAGAACTAGAAGCATGAAAATTGAAACGGTATTTACAGAAATATTCATACCTCGAGTTGTTTTTGTTGAAGCTCTAGTTGTTCCACATGTTCAAAGTTGTGATGATTATTTAGCCTGTTCTCTCCATGATTCATGCTACATATGCAGAATTTTGAACACTTTGGGCAACCAGTTGAACCAGCACAAGATCTATTACCAAGACATTTTGTTATAGCTTCAACAAACTCATCTTTTGATAATAAACTGCCATCACCTTTCAACACTTCCTTTAAAAGCAAACCAAGCTGTATAGCAGTAGCAGATACAAAAGAAGGTTAGATCTTTACATGACTGTTAAACCATAAGGTTTTCTTTTAAAAAAGACCCCTGTATTTTTATTAGTATGGACTAATAACTCCCTTGATTCAAATTCAACAATTGGAAAACAGATTTTGTCATCATTGTCATCTCTCTGTGAATTTGAAAAGTTGGTATTCCTGTCATTTCGCCCTTCATAATAAGGGCATACAAGCAACGGCATAACTAGAATGGGGGGCATAATCTTACATAGTTTTCACATATTGGCCCCTCAATTTTCTTTCATTTTCTTCTTTTAATATAGTGGCACCATTAAGGAGAATTTCTTCCCTCCACCCTTGCATACAAGTGATCCTCTTGGTCCTACATCTTACTGTCTCTCAACTAGGAAAAAAAAACAAAAAACAAAAACTCAAGCAGATGAGAAGCATCAGGCTTCTCATGCTGTTTACCCAAGATCTTGCTTTGTCATTCATGTCCCACTACTATCCTTAGTATGCCCCTCTGGTTCTGAACTGCCTCCATCTTTTGGTAGGCCCCTTATCATTTTGGTCATGTTCTTGGGGGTGGTGATGGGTATTCATTTGCTTAAACCCGATCAGGACTCAACCCATGAAAATATCATCATCATCAAAGCCTTGTCCCAACCATGTTGGGGTCAGCTATATGAATTTTGTTTTGCCATTCCGGTCTATCCCGAGGCAAATCCTTGGATAGGTTACACTTCTTAAGATCTATTCTTACTACTATCATCCATGTACTCTTCAACCTACTCTGTTTCCTTGAAAGGCCATCAAATTGCGTAGAAAAACTTTTCCTCACAAGCGCTGTCCTTGGCATGCTGCATTTCACAAGTCCAAACCATCACAAATGAGTCTAATGCTTAGGTTTCTGAAGATATTTGATCTTGGATTTGGTTCCATGCAATTCCAAGCCCAAGGATGTGGACCAAAAATAGATATTTATGCATGCATAACAATGGCAGAGCCAGGAGTTTCTTGTAGGGGGCAAGCGATGGTCGGCCATAATATTTTATATTAATCACTTTGCCGTTAATCATTTAAAAGGTAGGTTACTTTTTGCAAATTTTTCAATAATATCCAAAGAAAAATCCTAAATTTGAATATACAGCAATCATTTTCCAAGAAGTAATTTCCAAAAAAATTGTGAGCATTAAGATACAGAAATACTAGGGGCTCACAGCCTCACACCATACTTAATCCAAACCGCTCCAAAAAAAAATCATTTTTTCTCCTTGTTTTAACACTGAGAATTGTATCTCCCTCGAAAAAGAATAATGCTTATGTCAAATTAATCATAAGTAAACCGATCCACTACAATTAGTTAATGAAAATTCTTTGATTAGTTAGTTACGATCATTTGAAAGGTTATATGCTGCAGTAGGCAAGGATGGTTAAGAGCGCGGTATTAAAACTTAAAAGTTATTGCCCAAGTCATGATAAAGTAAATGGTGAAGTATAAATGATATGATAATACAGAGTTAGAAGTTTGGCTCTTTGACCGTCTCACTCACACTTTTCATGACTACTGTGAAATTGCACAATGGGGCCCACCTATTGGATATCTGAATCGCTCACAACAAACACCCGCAGCTGCAAATGGCTTTTCATAAATTTTTCTCCAGTGAGAGTTAGTCCAGCCCTATGATTGAGAATGCAATTAAGATGATCCATCTTACAGTGGACCAACTCCTATTGGAGTAAAATTTTAGGACAGCCAATTAAGTTGGAGGGCCTTAATTTTGAGTGGTTCAGACCGTGCTTACTTCAACTTAGGTAAGAACCTCAGTTTTAGACCTATGCTAATGCATGAAAAACTTGGGGTGTGGGGAAAGATCTATATAGTCCCAATGGCTGTGCACAAACTTAGCCACATAGGACTTATCCTTGCCATTGGATTGAAAATCCAAAAATTCAATCCAAAAAAAAAAAAAAAGAAGCATTACAAAGCCATTAAGATTTAAATGCCAAAGGTCAAGGGGTTAGGATGATCCTATGGGGCTAACTTTTTGCACAAGCTCAAGGAACTTGATTTTTCCATCTGCCTTCCACGCATGATTACATGTATCTAAGTGGGCCCTAAAATTGAGATACTTAGCTAAGTTATAATAAGCACAGTGCGTGACAGATCACGACCATATATTGTATTGATATGTCAAAATACATTCAGGTAGCTATAAATATTTATATAACGTAAAAAGCTATATAATATATACAAATAAATATTATATATTATATAATTCTCTCTCTCTCTCTCTCTCTCTCTCTCTCTCTCTCTCTCTCTCTCTCTCTCTCTCCTCTCTCTCTCTCTCTCTCTCTCTCTCTCTCTCTCTCTCACCATGACCCGGCCCGACCAAGAGTCCCTCACAAACCCAATGACTTTGTTATTAAGTTTAAAAAAGGGTCCTAGGATTACCCAACTTGAACTGAACCCAGGCTTGAAACCAAGGCATTTTTTGTTATTTGGGTCTGATATGGATGGATCTGACTCAAAAACGCAACACGTTGCTGTCTGCATATATTCTTCCAAATTTTCATGGGTCACTGAAGACTTGCTTTGACACAATCAAAGTCTTACACCAAACAAAGGTAACGACAAAATCAGATTGTCAGAAATAATACTAAAAAACACATCATCCAAACCCCATTTTTTAAAAAAAAAATATGTTATTTATCAATAAGCACCAATCATACTTAAATGGTAAACTGTTACAATTTTCCCTTCCACCTCAAACTAAAATGAAAAAGATAATTTAATGGAATATAATATATATAACAATATAAAATAGTAATAAAAAGAAAATACCAGAATCTTTATGCCGTGAGTCAAGAAAAAAAAAAAGAAAAAAGAGATAAACAGTCAGTCATTTGAGTGTGAGTCAAGAGAGATTTCCATATAACACCAATAATACTGGGGCCTTTTTTGAGATTATCAAATACTTCAAGGGCTTTCCAAAATATAATAAAAACATAGTGGTATTATTTAGTTATTTAGTGTGAACTAATTTTTATCTGCTCACTCTTGACCGAGCAATTGTCAACAATATATGGCACTAAGTTAAAGATACTGAATAAAGATTTGTCAGTTGTAAGAAATGTTTTCTCACAACAACCCCTTTTTTTACTGATCAGAGAAAAAAAACCATTTTCAAAATTCACAAGAAAAGAAAACAATACCAATACTTCCAATATAGTGGTGGTTGCTAATAGAGTACCTGAATGCTCTGTGAATTAAGCAGTTTATTGAGCTCTTTAACAGCCTTTCCGAGCACAGTGTCGATAAGCTACAAATAAAATAAAATCTGAGTTAACAAATGTCTCTCTTTGTGGACAAATAGACTTAAGTATGTTTCCCGGATAATGAAAACTCTTATTGGTAAAGATGGATTGGAAAGTCTTATTGTGGTTAGGTGTGAGTAAAAGTCATCTCGAGCTAATGAACCTAGCAATCTATTCAAAGGCCCCCAAAAAGTTTAACAGCTGTGTATGTGCCAAAAGGCCCGTTAATTATGCACCCACCCAACACCCCCCCCCCCCCCCCCCCCCCCCCCCCCCCCCCCACACACACACACACACACACACACACACACACACTAATAGATAGTCAGGATGATTGGACCAAGCTGATTTTTTATCACCCATAATCCACATTAAGGCCTTTCAATCTCATCCAAACTCAAGATTGGTTAGCCACACAAAACAGATTTTCAATTTTAAATTTGAGATAAGTTCCATGCTGAATATTATAATCCTGTGATAGCCATGCATCCAAGTGGGCCCCACGAAAAAAGGATTCTCAGTTCTAAATTATGCCAGTTCCATGCCGGATATTACCTACATATAAATACATATAACACACAAGAGTGAGAGAAGGAGAAATACTCCCCTTTTTGCCCCCCCCCCCCGCCCCCCCTAGTTTTAGGCCTTGGAGCTCATCTTCAGCTAATCCAGTCTTTTCACACACACTATCCCCCCATGAATGGTCACAATTCCAAATTTGACACTCATCCAAGGTCTTATCAACTCTTTCCATCCAGCGACATTCCATGGTTGTCATGCATCATAGTGGGCCCCAACCGGAGGGGCGCTTTTTCGTAAAAAAACTCCTATGAGAGAGAGAGAGAGTATAATAGTTGTAGCAGATTCTAAGTGCCTTGGATGTCAAATTGCAGGAAGAGAGATGTAGCAGCAGTCAAAGTTAATGCAATACTGTGTTCATTCCTAAATACACTTCAGAACTGCTTTAATCAAATCTTCCCTCTTCATTCATAAAAGTCTGGTTGCCAGTAAAGAAGTAATATAAAAATACTTTAATCAAATCAAAGCCTCATTTACTCAAATAGCCACTAGAGGACATACAAAGTACATGTGCCCACTTCAGTTTTCTGTATTATTACCACACACCGAAATACTTATTTAGCTAATATTGGTGTTGATATGATATATACTTTTATGGGCTAGATTACTTTCATGATTAGCAATTCAAGCTTTATAGAAGTCCATGAACAACATAATTAGAATTTTGAGATGACAAATTTGACCGGATGAAGAGTGGAAAACTTGAAGTGATGGTTGATCATGTAGAGGTACCTTAAGCTAAGCATGAATGCTTAAATATCTGGACAGCAAAGGGCATGTGTAAAAGCTAAACATATCTAAAAATAACTGAGGTACTTGTAGTTGGAATTCTGGCCTACATTTTTGACTGAATTCTTCGATCTATAATATATTTGGAATAGCCATTGCCTATTTATAGGGTACAATAAAAAATGTTAACTCCAACTAGGAAACCTAATCATAACCATACTAGGAAACCTAATCGTCACAGCACTAAAACCTAATCATGTTATAACTCTAGCCTAAAATAAATCAATTTGAATCTAATCCTATGTTAAAACAAACTTACACCCAAAATTACAAATAAACCCTTGTTGAAACAGCTTGAGTGATAAGATCTAAGAATACATCTTGATGACAAAACTAGTTTTCAAGAAAATAATCATAGCAAGTATGTTACTACTGGAGTAACCAAGAAAGGAAGTTAATAAAGGATGTTTTCATGTCTAAAGAAAAAAAAAGTGAGCTGTGGCAGTTTGAAAATTCAAATTTGTCTAGGCAAAAGAAAGGTACAGGAATTAATGCTAACTATTTCATAGGATATTGAGAAAAGTTTCCCAAAAAGTCTTACATTACACAGAGAATGTCCCATTTGGAAAGTGAGGCAGTGATTACTCATTAGTGACATTAAGAATATTTCTGATGTAGTGAAGTAAATGAATGAGGTGTTGATTAATCTCATTGCTAATCATACAAAATAAATGGTTGGAAGAAAAAGTATCATGCATTCAAGGAATAGCAGGGATGTGAGAGGCACAGCATGAATGAACTTATCCAAGTTTAACCCATTCCCAGTTTAAGGAACAGCAATCAAAAGGTACCCAGGGGGATGTGACGTATGGTTGCCAGCAGAACAAAACTATTTACACGTGATTTTAATGTGTCATGATAGACAAGTTTAAGTCAAGCTGAAGAAAAGATTTCGTAAATATGTGAATTATTCATAATTTAACTAAAGGATGTTGGTTAACTACTACAGAAGCCATCAAGAAAATTCTCCCAAGTATCATTTTCTTCACATGCGGACCAGTAATCAGCTAGTATGCTTACTGGAAACACAATATATCTGTACTTTTTTTCATGGACCACATCCCCAGTTATATTTTGCATTTATAACAGTCAGCTTTTGCAACTGTATTACAGGCAGCAAATATATGCATTCATATGTAACAATATAAATCTTCTTTTAGCAGTGGGTTTATAATATAGAAGTAGTACAGAATAATGATAGGATGGGCTATCCCAGAAACAGAAAATACAAACAGCATTGTGGCTGCAATGTAGGCATGTATTGTACCATACCAGGGAAATGAATGATGTTAATTATACACATCCAGTGTACCTCTATACCAAAAATACCTTAAGAAGCTGAAGATGTCTTAGAGAGATTATATCATTGTAAACTAGCTGGAAGATCATAATACCCAAATTAGAGGCATAAATCATTCTTATATTATTCTACAGAATAGGATGGCCACTCTTGTTAATGGATCCAACTTAACCATGTTAGCTCCTTATTCTTTTTGCTTTCTTTTTAATAGTGAAAATGCATGACAAATAGGTAAATGAAGAGAACAACCATGATCTAGTTGAAACTGGAACAGACCCTAAACTTACAAAATCCAGAGCCAAAAGTGGGGACTCGACTTGATCAAACTTAAATTTCCAATTCTAACAACACCTTCTCCAAAGAACCCAAAATTCCTTCTGTCAAGGTCCAACTCACAAAATTCCCAGCCAAAAAGGGCACTAGACTTGATCGAGCTTAAATTTCCAATTCTTCCAATATCATCATCATCAGAATTCATATTTTGTTAGAGATGACAAAATTCTTTCAACACCTTCTACAAAGCACCCAAAGTACCTCATGTCAAAGTCCAATGGAAGAACATTTCTGGTGTACATTGTTAGAGATATTAATAAGTTGTTACTTGTTAGAGATGATTGGTATATAGATAATGATTAGTTACCTTTCTTAGGGATAAGAATTAATTTGTTTTTAGTTTGAATTTAATTGTTCTATACTCTATAAATAGAGATGCTTGTTTTAATAGAAGTTAAAAGTGATTTTATGGAAATTTAGTGCATCTGGAATTTCCATATGATCTTGCAATCAAACCTGCCAAGGTCTTGGTCTGCCGATCTCACTGTCCATTTTTTTCTCAATAAAATCAAGCATCTTATCTTATCCCTCCTTTCATCCAAGGCATACAATCTTCATCAAGTTGCATGATGAATGCTTTTGTAAGAATCACAATAGATTTAATCTAGTGGGGCACCAACACCAACAAACTCAAAAAGAGCAGTTTTCGTGCAATATTTCAAAGGGAGATCTGGCATGCAATTCCGTTTGTACTTTTTTATATCTACAATTGCACGATCATTTCAATGTAATGACCATGCAATTGCGGGAGAGTGTTAAAGATATTGTTAAGTTGCTAGAGATGATAGGCATGGAAATAATGATTAGTTATGTTTCTCAGGGATAAGAATTACTTTGAATTTTACTTTGAATTTTATTGTTCGCTCCTCTATATATAGAGAAGCTTGTTTTAATCAAAGTTAAAGTGATTTTATGGCAATTTAGTGCATCTTGAACATCTGTATACATGATCCCTTTTTCTCTATTTTTTGGTAATACGGGTGTACATGATGTTGGAAGGGTAAGTCAGAGATTAAAATTAAAAAAAGGAAAACAAATGGAACAGCTCTTACCTACCATTGCATTCAAAGGCACGTCCTCAATTCCATTAGACTCCAAAAGGAAATCTTTAAGAAGCCTAAGCCCAAATTCATCAAAGAAAGAACTAAGAACACCAGCTGCTTTGGGATCTTCAAGGACACCCACAATGGAATGGTGAAGAACTTCTAATAGCTGTTGGTTGTATGGTGAGCCAGAGTGAGGTGATGACTCCTCTGTACTTTCACTGCCATGCAAAGAGGAAGGTGGCTCCTTTGTTGAAGAGGTGATTTTCACAAGTCCACCATACCTCCACACTCCAATGCCACCAGCTTCTTTCCATTCATGATATCCTTTCAAGCAAAGAATGCAGTCCACGACCTTAACTGACGAGCCGCCCTGTCAATAAAGGTGTTATTTAGACTGACAAAACATTTATATCAAATTATTGACATAGGGAAATAACAAAAGCGACACGAAGAAGGAAGAATTTACATGAAGGATGATACTATCTAGTTTGTGAAACATGAAACATGTCACAAGCAAACCACACAAGGATTAGAAACTTCAAATTCAACCCAGACTCTGAACAGGCCAAGTCATAATTGACTTCAGTAGATGACATGACTGAGCTTGTCAAGAACACAATGGGTATTTTCAGGAGTTTGGAAAACAATCAAACCAGTTTGAATAATCGGACAACTGCGATGGTTAATTGGATATCCCTTCTGTGCACATTTCTGACAGCATGTAAGAAAGAAACCACACTGGGCTGGATATTTTTTTTCCGATTTAGAACAAATGAGAAAGAAATTAAGAAGCAACATGGATATTCATTAAGGGCACATTTGTTTCCATGTACTTCCACACTGATTTTTTGTCATTTTTTCTTGCAGAAAAACGAATCCCTTCTCATGGAATCGTATCCTAATGGAAAGTTTGAAA
Source organism: Litsea cubeba (assembly GCA_012931725.1). NCBI lineage: Eukaryota > Viridiplantae > Streptophyta > Magnoliopsida > Laurales > Lauraceae > Litsea > Litsea cubeba. The sequence continues at coordinate 11,864,175 of CM022950.1, read as the reverse complement.
TAGGAAGAGAGCTAAAATCTTTTACGATGAGAATGCACTTATGAATAAGACCTAACATCTTGATTACTCATTACTATGGTTTTAAAAAATCAGTATTTTCAATCTTGGTGATGGGCCACATGCACACTTGGGGATTTATCTAAGAAGCATGAGAGAAACACAGGTTAGAACAAGACCCTACTTCAGGGGGGAGGTGTCATTACTGCTGCACCAACCAACGCAGGAAACAAGATGTATTTCTGTATGAAGCAGTAGCACTGGATCCTGTGTTGGCAGCCAAAATTCAATAGCACCACTATTGGGCATATCAGCAGTATTTTCATTATTTCAAATGGTTGGATGGTATGCCATTAACTAGATTCTGAAATGAAAAAAAAAAAGAAAAGAAAAAAAAATAGTATGAATCTACATATGAAGTGTTCACATAAAGAACTCCTTATTGTGCGCAGCTGATTCCACTTATCAATATTGCTGTTGAATCAAAACTTCACCCCACAATGCATTTTATGTGTTTTGAGTCCAACGTCAAACATCTCTCCAACTGTCTTCAGTGATATTCAAATATATGCCAATTCAATGTGAGTGTTTTTTTTACAATGGTATGCATTGACAGGATGTGCGGGATCACAATAAGAGATAGGATTAGGAATGAGGAGATTATGGGCAAAGTAGGAATAGCACCGATTGGAGATAAAATGAGAGAAAATCGACTGAGATGGTTCGGCCATGTTAGAAGGCGTCCAACGGAGGCACCTGTTAAAAGGTGTGAAAGCATGGAGATTGCCAGGAGTAGGAGAGGGAGAGGGAGACCCAAGAGAAGTTGGAAAGAAACTATTAAACATAGCCTTGCCTACGTGGATCTAACGAAGGACATGGCCCTAAACAGATTTGATTGGCGTCGTCAAATCCATATAGCCGACCCCACCTAGTGGGAAAATGCTTGGTTTGGTTTGGTATGCATTGACAGGCAGTGGACTGTGGGCCCCATGTGAGCTTCATGTGAACGTCCAGGTGGATGACTTATTCAAAATGGGACACCTGAATTTTTTTTTTAAGTCAATGGAAGGATGCACAAGACATGTATACCTTTTCTAGATCAGATGCTTCAAATGTCAAAAGCTTCATTCCTCCAACCGCCACAAGAAAATTCCTCATATTCTCAAAATACTGAATTGCCGATTGTGCAGCTCCATCAGTCAATTGTACGTCAATGACTGGATTTTCAACAACCTGTGACATGAAATCCAAAAAAAAAAATTGGTGAGACATCAATATCGTATGCATTGGTAACTCCCTTCGCAAGAACAATGACAAAAACTGAGTTGAAAATACAAGGTATTTTTTTTTTACCAAAAAAAAAAAAACATTGGGTCAAAATGCATCAGGCTAAGGGGGGCAATTAGCAATAAAAGAGAGTTGAAAAGAAAGGAAAACCAGGATTGGGGTCATGATTTCTTCATGAAATTATCCAAACAGTACAGTAGTAAACATGAATACCAATGTGCAGTTTAGCAAAAAGCTAAACAAAATGTCACACCTTAGAAACAGCGCCCGGATTGACTTTGTTGAGTACATTGCATAGAATGAGGCCATTACGCAGAGCAAGACAGAATTCTTCTTCTGTGGGTTCCTTTGACAGTGCGTCAGACGCACCTTGGTCCATCTGCCTGAGCCATTCTGCCGCTTGATATCTTCTAAAAGCTGTGAATTAGAGGGAAAGGAAAAATGTGAATGAAAGTACCCCAATTGCCATTTATCTTCAGTTAATCAGTTCAAGTGAAAATAAAAGTGCATCCTTTCTTAATCTTTTCTTTCTTCTCCTTCTTTTCTTTCTTGTATGGTTTGTAGGAATGAGAGGTTTTTTTGGCTGGGAAGGGCTCATATTTCCCGATCTGAACTCTCCTTTGCAGAAGAAGAAAGTCAGGAGAGCAGAGAAAGGAAGGAGAGGAGAAATACCAAACGTTAGACTGGGTCCCTACATGGGTAGCCCATGGTCAACCAGGTCTTAAACATAGACCGACCTGTTTGTAGCTTGGTAGGGGTGTTCATGGCCCGGGCCGCTGGCTGAGGCATATCCAATTCAGGCACAGCCCAACTTTAGAAAAACTGGCCACAACCGGTCCAAGATACAAGCCATAGATGTTAGGTCCGAGACTACCCATTTAGTCAATTAGATCAAGCCGAATCGGGCTTTTTATTTATTGTTTGAGCTTTCTAGCAATTGTTGAACAAATTAATCACTAAATTACAATGACTTCGTGCGAGCTTTTAACTTTCTATCACTTAATCCAACTTTAGACTGTTACATAAAAGGAGACGTCCTTGAACATTTGTGTGAAGAGAGAGGAGGAAGACATAGGAAAGATAAGGAACTATGTTAACCTCTCCTCACTCGACTTCAAATCTTCAATATCAAACAAAATTTTCAAAGTTCTTCCAACAAAAAATAAGAAGAAAATATTGGCCTCAAACACCAAAACAATACGAACTTTGAAGAACTTTGGTTTGGAAAGGCAAATGCAAAATTTTCTTTAACAAAAAAAAAATGCTAATTTCTCGAAGAAATTTAATTTTTTTACAAAAATTGTTAGTTTCTGCACAAATTTATTATAGAAATTATATTCTTTAGCTAGAATAAAAGAAATTATATTTGACAGGACTAAAATATAAGAGGATTGCAATCCTTCCCAAGAGCATTCGTGAATCGTGTTCTGCCTTATTCATACCAATCCCTATCTAGTCCACCGGACCAAGGGACAGTCCAAAATAGAAACAGCAACCATTGATAAAATATCTTTCAATGGATATTCAGCATTAATGTGATTTAATGCACATGGGTCGGTCCAATAGGAAAAAAAAAAAACTATGCTTGGAGGGGCCGATGTCAAAATTCCCAAATCTTCTATAAGATTTAGTGGTTTTTTTCCAATTTAACGGGGGCATTTTATTTTACACTAAAAATATTTGTTCAGAATCTCTACTCTTTCGGGAGCCATCCAAAATAGAGCCATCACAAAAAAAAAAGCCATAAAAAAAGGTGAATCTTTCGTGAGCCTAGAAATTGTATCTTTCATGTTAAGGTGATTTGCCTATACTTTGTTAAAGCGGATAAAGGGTAGAATCATATGCCAAATGCTCTTATTATTTAAAAAACTCTACTCACTTTAGACATTTGGGCATGTTTCTTTACCAATTTGCTATGTTGGGTATTTGTAGACCCTGGCATTTGAAATCCTACGTCTCTTTCACCAAATTCCAAATTCCATCCTCCACCTAGAAGGATCATTTCTAAAATTCCATTGTCTATGTATTTGGTTGGAATTTCAAATTCTTCACTAAAAGGAGAGATTTGGAATTTAAGAGGACGGCTTTTGGAGAATTAAAAATTCCTCCTAACATGAATTATAGGAATTTTGGTAAAAGAACAAAAGCTTGGACAAAATAGATGCTGGCAATAGGGATGTGCTAAGTAAGTTGGCCCATTCAAATTTAGCGGGTCCCATGCAATGATGCAAGAAGATGACAATTAATTTTGACAGTGGTAGGTTTTTGACAGAGATGCCCCCTCCTTTTAAACTTCCGGATTTCTCGTAAGACTCATAGCACGGAGACAATGAACATTACCACCACGGCACCACCCGACCAGAAGCACAGAACACAAACTATTAATTGCATTGGATCCCTGACACCTTCATATGAAGAGAAGAAAGAAATTTTTTTGAATATTTTTACCCGCTTCTTCTGCCTTTCTTTGAGCCAGTTCATGATCATCGATGATCTCATCCAACGGTGCACAACCCTCCAGATGATGGTTCAACACTTTCAACCCTCCTCTCAGTCCCTTGCAAGGAGACATGAAGCTCAGATTGCCCTCATTTTTCTGCGTCGTCATCTTCGCTACTTTCCAAAATATACTCTTCTGCACCCACAATCCTACAAAAAACAAAAAACCCAATCAGATTCAAAAACACAATATCTCAAAGACCCAACATTTCAAAACTCAAATCCAACACAACAAATCGCAAAAAAAAAAAAAAAATACTACTTTTTTTTTCAAACGATTCTCCATCTCTAACAACGAGATGCCACGTGATTCAAAATAAGAAATGTCAGTCAAACTTGTTTTGAAAAGCATAGTACAGAAATCGAGAACTAAATCGGTTCGGGAAAAACAAGAAGTTGGGTTTTTCTCAGAGATTGACTTGAAGTACTAATGTGTAATCGATGAAGAAGAGGGAAATACTCGATTTCTCTGTGCAAATCTCTTCCATGGGAAAGAGGAAAAGAGAATATAACACAGAACAAGCAGAACCCAAAATCAAATAGAGCTTCAATGACCATATTTCTAGAGAATCTAGACGAAGAAGCTCTTAGAGAGAGAGAGAGAGAGAGAGAGAGAGAGAGAAATCAACGTGGGTTTCAATCAAGAAGATGACATTTGGTCTGTAGAGGAGAAAGACGTGTGTACTGTACCTTTAAGGCCTTTCAATCTTCTGCTGGTAGGTGTTTGGGATTTGGATTCGATGAGAAAATGACAGAAGATCGGGTTTTTGAGGGGTATTTGGAGCTGAAACAGAGCGTTGGAGAAGAGAAGATGGAACGGGCTTCGCGTGTGTCTGCTGACAGAGGAGCAATTCAAAAATCAGTGTGTTATTAAATGAGAGTGAGAGAGAGAGAGGGGGGCAAAGAAAATTTTGAAAATTTACGGTCCTCCTTGAAAGAAAGTTGGGTGGTTACTGTGGTACAATATGGTGCGTCGTGGGATTACCTAAATATGTTTGCCAATTTCCCAAAAGTGTGATTTGCAGGTTGATTATTTAAAATAGGGATGATTATGAGAAAATACCTCAAATATCTTTATCAAGATTATCCTAAAGCATATGATATATCTCAGGAGGAAATTATATAGCGTCAATTTTTTTAACTTTGGACTGAACTACCCTAAAAAATAACGAACACAATAGCCCATACTAAACACGGGCATGACTTACATGGCAAGGGTCCCTTCTCCATCTAACTACTTTTGACATTTTTTTTATTAAACAATTACATATTAGTATTGTGTGCTGTGGTGAATGTTAGTTATTTAAAAAAGCAAAAGATCTTTAATTCAAATCTTATAACCTATACATTTTTAGCTTTTTACCAAAGCTCAATTAAAAAAGTCAAAATTGAAATGAATCTTGTCAAGATTGAATCAAAACCCTCAGCTTTAATATTTTAAAATTGAAAAGGTATGTAAAATGACAAACTGTTGAAAAAAGAAATGTGAGAATGTACGAAATGGGTTTTTGTTGCACTTGCCATTGTAGTGGACAACTAGCACATGTATAACTCAAATGCATGCGAGCTGGGGTTAGTTCGGCTTTAAAAAAAAGGGATGGTGTTCGAGGCCCTTTTGATCTATGTCATATATTTTAGGACTAATCTCACGATTTAAAGATATTTTAGGTTTTTTCTAGAAATTGTCCATTTGATTTTTCTTCTAAACAAAGGTGGCGAAATACCTAATATAAGAAGAAAATGTGAAGAAAGTTAAAATAAAGATTAATTCCTGGTTGGAACTTATATTGGGAATAAGCTTTTTCAATGGGCACATTTATATGTTTGCTTTTCAACAAAATTTGAAAGGAAAAGTGAAACATTTTTTTTTAAAGAGAACCTTTTACATTGTTTGCTGCGAACATTTTTGTACGAACAAAAATTAATTCAATTCTCTCTAATCATGCAAAAAAGTGTTTCTTAGGCTTGTTTAGTTGCAAGCCTTTGGGGATTTCATGTCAGAAGAATTTGGAGATTTCCAAATGCTATCCCACAGGATGTAGAATTCTAATGGGTCGAGCCATCTTGAAGGATAAAAGTATTTTTTCACTTGGTCAACTCAATAAATTCTCACCTTCAAATCTCAATCAAGGATTTCAGATATTCTAGAGACAACCACTACATTATGTATAGGAATTCCCAAGAATTCCCAAACACTGACAGAAGTGCTTGCTACCAAGCAGTCCTAACAAGAATGGGAAAGGTGATCCGTTTAGAGAGAAGTAGGCGAGCATCAACACAAATATGTGCCCTTTCTCTTTATCCAAGCATCTTTTCCAATTTTTGAGGCAACCTCAGAAATTAGTAGGGACTTCGCTGCGGGGCACTTATCAAGGCAGACTTGTAGGGTGAAGTTCCAACTGATCATAATTCTTATGCATCATAATTGCAGTTGTGTAAAAAGTAAAGGGAGCACTCTCTTTTTAAGACCGTGTATGCCTGGCTACTTGTGTTTAATGAATAAGGATGCTTTGCTTTGACCCTTGCTTTTATTAATAGTTCTGGTGATTCAGATACCCCCCAAGGCCCCAACAGGCCAACACGAATTATCATATATCCTGCAAACAAATAGGCTTAAGTACTTTTTCATCTCATTTTTGCACCATCTCTGCCTTGCTATAAGGATGAGAAATAGAAGGAATTGAGTAAATACATTTTGATTTCATGCATGTACTTCATACTGGAAAGTAAACCGTCTTAAGTCCATAATGCATACATTTTTTTTTATTATAAAAATATAAGTAGGTAGTCACTGATGCTTAATTGGTCAAATATAGTTAAAGTTGTTCATGTTGCTAAGCAAGCAAGCAGGGTCTATCATCTAGGATTGTGGTTAAAAATGAAGAACTGGAGGTGAGTCCAAACATGTTCACCATGACCACTAAATAGCCTTCTTTTTAATGAAATTTAATCAAGGAAAGAGGTGAAATAGCAATCATCCTAATAATTTAATATTTCATGAAATCAAAGTCTCACCTATGAAAAAGCATTTTCACTATTTTAGTAAGAATAGTTAGCTGAGGAATCTTAATATCAGTTACATCTCATATCCTTCACTCTCTATCATTTTTTACTATTTTTCCGTAAAGCTCATTTCACCATGAATTCCAATGTATTTAATCCCTATCCATGTTACCCAAACATTTCACCATGAATTCCAATGTATTTAATCCCTATCCATGTTACCCAAACAAATAAGAGCATATAGTCTATTCAATGCTCTAGACAATATTTGCATGATGGTTTAAGCCTAGTTCCAATGGTGGATAAACTATAACAGAAGGCATGGACGAACGAGACCATCTTAAGTAGGCTATAATACTAGATCTACCCAAACTGGTACAACCCTTCACATTTACAGCATTGTCATTCATTCAACCAATATTGCCATTGGATTGGATAAAAATAAAAATAATAATTATTATTAACTATTGATTGCATTATAAGGCCTTAAAATCAAGGGGCTAAAAAGATTTGATCGATAGACTTTTTTTTTTTTTTTGAAGATTAAGTTAGTTTTTCAATTCTTTGAAGAAAATATATAGAAAGGGAAGTCGATCGATCCTCAATGTGATTGGATTAACCTTTCTTTTAACTTTAATCAGCAATGAGACCTCTTCATCTTCTCCACCTGTAATTAAATTGCACCTAGATAATGGATACATTTACCAAGAAAGGAAAGTGATAAACTGGTATATACCAAGGTCGATGATACGTTTATACACTAGGGGTGTACACGGATTGGATTGGTGCGGATTGGGCCAAATCCGTCACCAATCCATTACCAACGAATTGACGGATTTAGAATCCGTCACCAATCCGTTACTGTTAAAATCCGATCCGATCCGATCCGTGGAGGACCGGACCGGATCGGATCGAATCGGATTAATCCGTTCAATCTAATTTTAAAAGAAGATTATCAAATATGTTATAAAAAATTACATTTTGACCCCTTAAATTTATTTTCTTATTTTAAGTTTAGACATCTTAATTTATATTTAGACCCCTTATATTTTTTTTTTATATTTAATGCCAACGGATCGGATCGGATTGAATCCGCAGATTGAGAGTGAAATCCGCCACCGATTCGTTGCTAATGGATTACAAAATTTTCAATCCTTCATCAATCCGTTTACTTTTAGATCGGATAAAAATCCGCGGATCAGATTAGATCGGATCAGATTTCGGGATCAAGGGATTTTTTGTACACCCCTAGTATCAATGATTCGGGCTCAACTGTTGTTGGACCATTTGCACTTTGGACGGATGGCAGCAACAAATCAAACCAAAGGAACCATCGGATCCTTGGAAACGGTTCTCTATTCATTCAGTTTACTTCAAGATTAATTACCTGCATATGAGAAATGATAAGATACACTTGCCATGGGAGAAGGTCGACCCAAATTAGGGATGCAAATGGGTCTCTGATTACCCGGATGATCCAATCGGTTAAAACTCGGATTCGGGTCCTTATTTAAGCCCCGATAAATAAATGGTTCCAGGTGCGAGTCCTTTTTTGGACCTTTGACATAACGGGTATGGATTTGGTTCCATATTGGTTCCAAGCTGTGGACTTGGGACCCATCATATTACATCAATTTTTTAGAATTTGCATAAAAATTAGTTATTTTTTATATCATTTTCTACCTAGACACGGACCTAGACCCGAATCCGAACCTGAACCCAAACCCGTTCCATATATGGAACCGGTTCCGATTCTGGTCCCATGTTCTCATTCACGAATCTGGTTCCAGAACAAAAAATCCGGTTCCGATTCTATCTTCTCATTAACTGTTTTGATTATGGGTCTATCATGGACCAGAATCGAAACCAACCCGTTTACATTCCTAACCCAAATCCATGCATATGGGATCCACGTTTAATAATTGCGGCGAATTTTTTAATCACAACATGTGGACATGATAGTAGATGTGTTCGAAAATCACTCATACGAGAGTACGGTTATTACCATTGTATTAAACAAAATCATTCGTTCAGTACAGTTGATCACACCCCAAGCTATAGTTCAAGCAACGGTAAATGAACTCCTTTACAGTTTGCATCGCTTATATGAGCACTGTCCTTTTTTTAGCACATGGGACCCCTATGATAAATCTAACTCTATCACACTTACTAAGCGCCCATGAATTGACACTAGCCCGAATTTGACATTCATCCAACTATTGCACACCGTTGGATTAAATCAAACTAAAATGATGGCTTCTAAAACAATTGAGACTTAAGGGCCATAGATCAAAGGTATAAGATAACGAGGCTGATATTTTATATACCCCTAGGTTTCATTTAGATCTTTCGATTCCCTACCTCCCGCAAGAGTGGGATAGCCCCACGTGGGCCCTATAAAGCGGTGCTCATTAAAGAATGTATAATATAAAAGGTCAGAAGGAGAAATCATGACAATTTTTGCAAGTAAATTAATTTTTAGTTTTACGAGATTCAGGGAATTAGGGCGGACCAGGCACAAGCACGTGGGTGCGATCGCACTCGTTAAACCACTGTGTGCTTTAAAAATCCAATAAAAACCATGGGTCCACACTCAAAATCCACATGAAAATTCTTGTTTTTCCACACAACCAAACACACCCTTAAACGAAAATCCTGGGTCCGCCACTGATGAGATTCATTACTTAGACTACCCGTTTTTACACTGAATTTTGGTGTATGATTGGTTTGAGTGGGCATATTTATAATCCTTAATCATTTTAGTTTCGTTAACAACAGACAATTAAAGATTTGAGGCTGAAGAATGCTCCTCCTAATAAACCTTTTTCCAGATGATGTCGAAGCAAAAGGAAAGCTACCACAAGACAAGAGTGTGATTGAAAATCATAGTCGTTGGGACCTTCCTCTTGCATGTGGTGATCATCAAGGATCTTTTCTTTTTTCTTTGATGGGCAGGACCTTTTAAAATCCAATTGATTAGCTGATATAACATGCCCCATGGTTCCTTCCACTATCATACCAAAAAATATTTATATATCATCACAATTATCATGATGAAGTGGGCCCCATTACCCCTCTGATAACTATAAATGGTTTTAACAAAATAACAATAGTTTAGATCAGCTTAGAAACTACCGCATGTTGCCATTAGCAAAGTTTGATTCCACGTGTTTGGGGGGCCATCTTTGTTCGATCCAAACTTTTTATTATGTGATATCTCAAATCTTAATTTAAGAGGATATGAATTGTTGGATTGATCACGAGTAAAATACACTCACTGTGAGGCCCACCTGCGGATGAGACTAAATGGGTTTGGAAGATCTGGATAGACCCTACCTCCCTACTAATTTCGGGGACTAGTCAATCATCCTAATCCCTTGATTCAACATCATTATATTGAAAAAAATAGTCGATCCAACAGTCTAATGGGTGCAAACCCATCAGATCAGTATAGTTTGGCAGGGTCCCCAGGTAGACCCCTCGGATTATTTTCAGTGATGAAATCTACCTGCTAAATGAACGGTTCTGATCACAGAGGATGCATGAAAGGCACCTGAACTTTAATGGGTGTCTCCTGGAGCACCAAACGGTTCCTCCAGGAATAAAATAACATGGGACTGTGGTCAGGTGAAAAAGGCGTAATGGAAGGAATATAATGTGAAGAAGATATGGACGTTGAAGGTTTGAAAAAATAGGAGCCAAATCAAAGCGAATTCGAACGTTGGACCCATAACCACAAATGATTGCAGATGTTTAAACCTTAAATCTTTTTCCATCATCTATTCTCCTGTCTCATCCATTAAAAAAAGACAGTAAAAGAAGGTACTCTTTCTAACCATAGTCACGTTTTACCAAAACATAAAAATAAAATAGTTAAAAACCGTAGTCACATCTACTTTCATAATTCTCCATCCACAGTGGGCCGCATGATTCTATTGACCCCCTATTGAAGTTTGAAAATGCCTTTATTGGGTGGGTCCCACCATGGATGGGCCAGTTTAGGACAGCACATTGTCTGGAGTCTGTACCAGCCTAGGCTGTTATGAGCCCAACTCGCTTTACGCTGGACATTATTTCTGAGAAGCTCAGGGATGCATGCATGGATCTAGGAGTTTGGACCCTTTTTAATTTGGGTCTAGGTCCAGAGGTTCCAGTGCAATGTATGACTTGGAGAAAATTAATCCAGATTCATGGGATTTATAAGGAAAAATCAGCCAGAGGTCCTTGGTATGACAGAAATTGAAGGCGCAGTTTACAAGATTTTCGCCTAAGGCCTGTAGTCTCTTGCTGCTAGACTAATTTCAGGCGGAGGTCCTTAATTAATGAGGCCATCTCATCTTTTTCATTACCGATTTGCCCTTCTAACTGCCTGAAGCCGTGTCACGCCTTTTGTTCCTAGTTTTTAGTGTCAGCTCATCTTTTTTCATGACTGATTTGCCCTTCTAACTGTCTCAAGCTATGTCACGCCTTTTGTTCATAGTTTTTAGCTCTATTCCATTTATTAGCTCATTTATCATTATCGTTTTCTCCTTAGTCCATGCTCCTTTCCAAGCCAAGTTTCGAAATCCAAATAGGAGGGAATGGAAATTGATAGATTTCTTGCTACATAATCTCCTTTCTTATCTAACTGGTTTGGTTTCGAATTAGATTGTTGAGGTAAGCATTAATCTTTTTTGGAGTGTGTGTATCCTTAGGTAGGTATAACACATATAATATTATCTGTATTATACACACAAAAAAATACAGATAAATTTATCTGTAGTTTGGTTGCTAATCCATTTTTTTGTTAAGTCAGATAATATTATCTATATTATTTCACAAACACGGATAAAGTTATTTGTTTGCTTCATTTCTCATGCTTATTGGTAAAGTCAGGTAATATTATCTGAGTTTGTGGATTTTAACTATTTTCCCACAATATCTTCACGTTTTTTATTTTATCTGCTTATTTCATCTTCCAGTCTTCTCAATGGCACGAACGATCATGCTTCTTTGCAAGTTTGGTATGTTCACCACGTCATTCCTTTCGTTGAGAAGATGAGGTACGATGATTTGGTTAAATAACTTTGTATCAAGTGGAAGAACTTATCGCTCGACACGGTGTATTTGACCTATGCGTTGCCTAAGCACCCAAAGTGCATGATGGACAGCGACTCGGACTTATTGAGCTTATCCTTGTTGGCAGCTTCAATTGGAATGGATTGATTTAATGTTTTTATATCAAAATTCTCATAATTTGATGACGAGGACAAAGAGGATAACAAGGATGATTTGGGTGAAGATCCCAAGGCAGAAGTGGATTAGAGGGTTCAGATATGGAGACAAATCTCCTTCCACAATTTTGTTCACACAAGAATAAGATATTGTTGTCTTCGGAGTGGGCGAATGATATCAAACATGTGGGGCGGAGGTTTGAGGGTGGGGTTGCTGGATTTCTCCTTAGTTCAACCAATTTTCCCTCTCTACCTTCTCTTCTCCTCGAATTTGTTGATTTGGGAAGACGAAGCGTTTTTCTAGAGACAGTTACTCAACTGGAGCCTTTTTTTAATTTGGGGACGCACAAAATATATACAATGATGGCGTTTTGGACTTTTTAATTACTTAAATTTGAAATGAAGGACCTCTGCCTCTATGACAAAAAATAGTGGACCTTTCGCTATAAAGTGATATGTTGAGGGACCTGTCGTCGAAATCTCCGATTTATAAAGCACCCAAAGTGCATGATGGACAGCGACTCGGACTTATTGAGCTTATCCTTGTTGGCAGCTTCAATTGGAATGGATTGATTTAATGTTTTTATATCAAAATTCTCATAATTTGATGACGAGGACAAAGAGGATAACAAGGATGATTTGGGTGAAGATCCCAAGGCAGAAGTGGATTAGAGGGTTCAGATATGGAGACAAATCTCCTTCCACAATTTTGTTCACACAAGAATAAGATATTGTTGTCTTCGGAGTGGGCGAATGATATCAAACATGTGGGGCGGAGGTTTGAGGGTGGGGTTGCTGGATTTCTCCTTAGTTCAACCAATTTTCCCTCTCTACCTTCTCTTCTCCTCGAATTTGTTGATTTGGGAAGACGAAGCGTTTTTCTAGAGACAGTTACTCAACTGGAGCCTTTTTTTAATTTGGGGACGCACAAAATATATACAATGATGGCGTTTTGGACTTTTTAATTACTTAAATTTGAAATGAAGGACCTCTGCCTCTATGACAAAAAATAGTGGACCTTTCGCTATAAAGTGATATGTTGAGGGACCTGTCGTCGAAATCTCCGATTTATAAAGCACCCAAAGTGCATGATGGACAGCGACTCGGACTTATTGAGCTTATCCTTGTTGGCAGCTTCAATTGGAATGGATTGATTTAATGTTTTTATATCAAAATTCTCATAATTTGATGACGAGGACAAAGAGGATAACAAGGATGATTTGGGTGAAGATCCCAAGGCAGAAGTGGATTAGAGGGTTCAGATATGGAGACAAATCTCCTTCCACAATTTTGTTCACACAAGAATAAGATATTGTTGTCTTCGGAGTGGGCGAATGATATCAAACATGTGGGGCGGAGGTTTGAGGGTGGGGTTGCTGGATTTCTCCTTAGTTCAACCAATTTTCCCTCTCTACCTTCTCTTCTCCTCGAATTTGTTGATTTGGGAAGACGAAGCGTTTTTCTAGAGACAGTTACTCAACTGGAGCCTTTTTTTAATTTGGGGACGCACAAAATATATACAATGATGGCGTTTTGGACTTTTTAATTACTTAAATTTGAAATGAAGGACCTCTGCCTCTATGACAAAAAATAGTGGACCTTTCGCTATAAAGTGATATGTTGAGGGACCTGTCGTCGAAATCTCCGATTTATAACTTAATACTTGAGTAGAAGGAAAAGTGAGTTCCTTCTAATGTGATCTCATTTCTTAATCACTATATCTGGCATTGTTTATAAAGACATGTAATATATTGGAAGACTTGATAGAGATGATTTAATGACTACCCTCCCAAGCGAAAGGTACTGCCTCTTCTAAGTGGATAATTTCTCTTCGAATTTCTCAATGACCGGATCCCACATCGAACGAGATCCGAGTCTCACCCGGACCGGCAAGCCAAGATATTGAAAAGGAAGTTTACAATATCTACAATGCAGCCTATCTACCAACATTTGAATATTCTACTCTAGACAACCCACCCCCACTAATAAACTCCTCGATAAACTTATCTTCAAGCCTAAAGCCATCTGAAAGTGTCTTAGAATCTTTTTCAAAGTTAGCACTTTTGCCCCACTTTGTGGAGGTGAACAAAATTGTTCATGTGCAAATTGAAGATTAACCAAGTCCACCCCCTCCCTTTTCCACCTCAAATCCATTAATCAGATCAATAACTTTCGCCTTCAAAAAAAAAATGCACCCGTTGCTTTTGCCATATTAGTAAACAGAAATAGTGTGGTAAAGGTATGGGAAAGGGTTGGAGAATTTGATGGTTAAAAATTGGGTATTACTATCTAAATGGTGGTGGAGATTGTTGGAAATAGGGTGGGCCTTTAGGATAGGTTTCAAAAACTTTTGACCCACTTGATGCAGGGATCAACTATCTAGAAAGCTATAAAACACAATCCAAGATCTATGTCCTCAATCTCAGCTATTATGATCAGTAAATACAATCTATCTAGAAGATAGAACCAGCAACATATAAGCTACAAATAAATCTACAACATGCAAGGAAGTAGATTATACCTTTGGAGCTCGGTTGTGCTCTAATGGAGAAGTTGCGTCTTTCTTTGATGATGAAACGCTTTCACTAATCAAATAGGAATCTCCAAGACCTCTTGATCTTCCACGCTATTACCCGTATCAGATTCTCCTTTTTCTCAAGAAGATGGTGGGATCTCCAAGAGAAAACTACTAGGAACTCTAGGGAGGAACTAGAAAGAGAACTAGAAGAGGGAGAGAGAGGAAAAACTCGAGCAACACTTGCTCTAGGGGCCTTGGGCGTGAATCCCAATGCAAGAATAATGCATGCTCGCCCAAGCCTCCTCTCCTCTATTTATAGCCTTTGCAAGCCGCCTCTTCTTTCTAATTGAAATAGAAGTCTTACTTCCCTAACAATTAGTAACTCTCTTCTATTACTAGTTAAGATAGAAGTCTTACTTCCACAATAATTAGTAACTTACTATATCATAATTAGAAGTCTCACTTCAAATATGATTAGTATCTTTCTAATTCCTTTTCAATTAAAATAGAAGTCTTACTTCTACTAAAATTAGTAAGTCTACTATTACCACTATTAGAAGTCTCACTTCAAATAGAAATAGTAACTTTCCTTTTAGAGTTCAACTAGAATTAGATACTTTCTAATAATTGGGCTAGCGTGGGGACCACTAGGGATTCCTTAGAAAGCTGGCTCCAACTGGGACTCGCGACCCCACATCTCATGTGTAATCCGGGCCCACAGTTAATTACAAATAACTCCACTATATAAATGCAATTGAACTCCAGTCTTAGGAATATTACATAGAAGACCCTAAACTTCCACATTACCACAAGTAGACCCCTCTATCAATATCCATGGATCAATTGGACCTATCTTCCAAACTAGATCCATATCTTATTATCCTTGAGCCCCAATTAATTATAATGATCATATGTACCTTTCCAATTAACTCTTAATCGGAATGGGTGCGCACTTACCAATGATAAATCCATTAATTGGCACAAGGGGATATTAGAGATAAATTCCATATTGACCATTAAATGTTCTCACAGCTCTACTACCACGTACCCAAATCACCGAGGTGTTGACCTACAGTTGGCCTCACTCATTGGTGACTCAAAGCAAATGAATAGATAGAAACTTGAGTTCATTAATGTCTCAGGATTAAGAGCCTATTGCTAGGGAATTATGAGAGCAGACCTTAACGTAAAGACAATGTTTATAAGGTACTTCTCATGGTCCTTCAATACATCCAATGTACCAGCACTATGATCCAGAATCTTACATTCTGATGATCGAGACAAATCACACTATCTCATAGTGATCAAAGTGCTGCAACCTTGTCAGTATGAGATGTCCGGTCTCATCACTGGTTGTGAAGATATTTAAGTATAAGATTTGTCACACATGTCTCCCGTATGTAGATCTCATCCATACACATGTATTACATCTAATATACTTGTGGACCCCAGTTCATCTCATGAACCATCATGTCATTCGTATTGGTTATGTGCAAGTATATAATAAATCACCATTCATCTCATGAAAGGAAAGCATGAATATACTGATAAATAAAGAAATTAATCAATTTATTATATCATCTACTGGATTGAGTCCATAAAACTAACAATCTCCCACTTGGGCTCAATGCCAGTTAGAGTTGCATCTTATGCACATCCCGTCTACTTATAGCTTAAAGACTTTGGTAGTCAAAGGCTTAGTAAAGGGATCTACCAGATTGTCTGCAGAGACTATCTTGGTGATCGTACATCACCTCTCTGCATAATCTATCTGACCATGTATAACTTCCTCTGTACATGCTTTTTGGCTCTTGGGTTCCTTGGACTTAGCGACTACCCTGTTGTTATCACAGTAAACTGTGAGCGGCTGTCCTGCCAAAAGTACCACTCAAAGTTCCATAAGGAATCTTTTTAGCCAATCTGCTTCCATAATTACTTCTCAAGCAGTTACAGCATAAACACATACCCAGAAATTGATTTCCTGGAATCCTGTTCTGACTAGAAGTCAGTATCTATGTAACCGACTAGAATCAACTCATCATTGCTGTAACTCAACATGTGATCTCTAGTTCTTCTCAAGTATTCGAGAGTACATCTTACAGTAGTCAATAATAAAGACCTGGGCTAGACTGATATTTACTGACTAGGCCTACTGCGTGATAGATATCCGGTCTAGTACAAAGCATAGCTTACCGTACCAGAACCTTATCTATGTACACATCATTGGGATAAGCCTATCATCCTATTTTTCCAGTCTCAATGGAAATTGATTCCTAGGATGTACTTGGCTTCTCCAAAGTCCTTTATTATCAAAAGTCTTAGCCAACCAAAACTTTTACTGTTGACGATATCCCTATATCACTCCATAGGAGAAGGATGTCGTCGACTAGGAAAAACTACCCTGCCTTCTTTGAATTTTCATGTACACACATGACTTATCCGGATACTGACAAAAATCAAGTGACTTGATTTCTTTGTCAATATGGATGTTCTTGTTTCGGGATACCTGCTTTAATCCATAAATGGACTTATGCAGCCTGCAAACTTTTTGCACTTGGTTATTAGCTATAGAACCATCTGTTTACATCATATAGATGTTTTCCTCAAGATTGCCGTCGTGAGACGCTGTTTTGACATCCATTTGCCAAATCTCGTCACCGAGATGAACCGCAATGGATAAGAGTACCCGGATGGAATTCTTGCATCTGGTTCTCCTTTTCTCTTGTAGACTCACTTGCACCCAATAGGTTTGCTATTGGCAGGCAAGTCTACAAGTATCCAGACCTGATTAGAGTACAAAGACTCCACCTCAGCTTTCATAGCATCTAGCCAACGTCCTGAAACTATGTCATTAACTGCTTTATCATAGTTATAGGGATTTTGTTCCTGGTTACACCAGGATTGCCTTGTAAGACTTTCCCTAGACCGAGAACTTGTCAAGGGTCCTGACAATACTCCCACTATGATAAGGCACTGGTGTAAATACTGGGTCAAGTATGGGCGGATTTTCTTAAAGTTTGGTTATTCTTGGATTTGGAATTGTTCATTCTTGAATTTCTTCCAAGATAACCATTTCTAAAAATTTCCAGTTAATCTTATAATCTCCCTCCAGAAAACCGCATTGGTGCTGCCAAACACTTTCTGCTCTGTGGGATTATAGAGCAACCAATCCTTTAGTTCCTTTTGGGATAGAATATAAACATATATACTTTCGACTTCGATTCCAACTAATTCGTCTTATGCTTCAGCACGTGTGCCAGACAACCCTGAAAACGTTATAGACTAGGCTTTTGCCCTGTCCATAACTCCCTGGGAGTCTCAAGTATAGACTTAGATGGAATGAGGTATAGTATATATATGTCAGTTTCTATATCCCAAAATATAGGTAATCCATAGAAACTCAATCATAGACTTGATCATATCTAAAAGAGTCTTGTTCCTTCTTTTTACTACTCCGTTTTGTTGAGGCAAACCAGGAGCAGACTACTGGGATCGAATCCCATTTTCTGATAAGTATCCCATAAAATTAGCGGAGAGATATTCGCCTCATCGATCTCATCGAAGAGTATTTATACTTTTACCTAATTGCTTTTCCACTTCCGCTCGAAACTCTTTGAACTATTCAAAAAATCTTGGACTTGCGGTGCATAAGGTATATGTATCCATATCTCGAGTAATCATCGGTGAAAGTGATGAAATACCCGTATCAATCTCTAGTTCTAATATTATGGGTCCATACACATCAGTATACACTAACTCCAATAAATCTTTGGCCCTACTGCCCTTAGATGAATAAGGGTCTATTGGTCATTTTGCCTTCCAGACAGGATTTGCAGACAGGCATTGATTCTACCACTAATGAAGGCAAGATACCATCTTTCACTAGCATGTCAATCATGTTTAGGATTATATGACCTAACCTCTTGGGTGCCAAAGGTTTGTTGGATTAGATGAAGGTGACTACCTCTTTAATGATGGTCTATTATTAACATCAGTGTCATGTATCTCATACATTGTGGGAGTTAACAAATAAAAGCCATTGATTACCTTGTCAGAATATATAAGAGTACCGCTCCTCTTTAAGACAATTTAATTACCAAAAGTAGCAGAATAACTCTTATTCATCATACTAGAAATTAAAATTCCGTCTTAAAACGGTACATATAATATATCTGACAAAATCAACTTAATATTTGAAAGCAACTAAGTTACTACTCCTACTGACACTGCTTCTGCCTTGGCTTCCGATCCCAGGTTAACACTGATTTCCCCGTCATTAATCCTCCTGGTTACCTGTAACTCCTACAACATATTACTGATGTAATTAGTTGCACCGAAGTCTACAAACCAAGATTCTGAAGTACTAGTTGCAAAACTAACTTCAGAAACAAGTGACTCAATCATACCTGAGGTCTTTTCCTTTGACAGAAATCGTGGACAATTCCTCTTCCAATGTCCTGTCATACCACAGTGGAAACACTTTCCCTTTGCTCTCGTATCCTTGACCTTGGCCGCACCACTAGTACCATACTCCACCTTAGGACCTTTGATGACCGATTTCTTCTTGCTATCCCGGTCTTTACCTTTCGGTTTAGACTTAGCAAATGACTTTTCTGTCATGAGAGCAGTTGGTCTTTTCTTCATGATTTCCTCAAAGACTACCAGC
Source organism: Litsea cubeba (assembly GCA_012931725.1). Taxonomy (NCBI): domain Eukaryota; kingdom Viridiplantae; phylum Streptophyta; class Magnoliopsida; order Laurales; family Lauraceae; genus Litsea; species Litsea cubeba. Next base: position 11,844,992 of record CM022950.1, on the reverse strand, counting down.
TGGCGAGACAGCTCAGCTATGGTCATTTCCAATTTATTATAATTGATCTCGAAATGTTTGAATGAGTCTGGTAGTGATTGAATGATCATGTCGATCTACGTTTCTGTATCAAACGTAGTCCCCAGTACATCCAACTCATTCAATGCCAACTTCATTTGTAACAAATGTTTTTGTACTGGGGTTCCCTCAGCCATCTTTGTCTCCATCAGCACTTTTATAGCAGCCTGCCTAGCGGCCTGACCTGGTCTGCAAACATCTCCTTTAAGTTCGATATAATATCGTATGCTGACTTATAGGATTGATGTTGTTCTTGCAAAACAGTAGACATGGATGCCTGAATAAAACATCTGGCCTTCTCATTGTCATTGGTCCACTTGGTGTAAAACTTTTTCACAATCTGTGGTGCATCAGGCTCAGGCTTAGGAAGGGAGGGTATAATAAGGACATATTTGCATCTTGAATTTGTCAAGATAACGTCCAGGTTCCTTTTCCAGTCCACATAGTTGGATCCCATCAACTGGTTCTGGTTGAGGATGGTCGCAAGTGGATTGAAAATATTCGAATTCATGCTGTATAAATTAAAGCACATAACCATACATTCAATGAAAGAATATAAATGACATTAGGGTTTAGTATTCTACCAAATTCATATGGGAATCCTCATAAGCACTGAATTTAGAATACATCGGAATCCCAATCCCCTAGGGCATGCCTCCTTGGGGAGTGCAAATGCCCCATAGATTGGTGCGGATCAAAGTCGTCAAAATTAAGATTAAGACTAACTATCCTTGATCCCCAATCATTCACTATCATCTAGGTATCTCATACCAAATAATGTATGACTCTCGATTATCTTTGGTTTCTAAAATACATGAGGCAAATCCTTGGGGATACTACATCATTATTTTAGTTAAGTGTGACCCACCAACTAATATTGCATGACAACCGCGATGGGCAGCTCCTCCTTGGGGAGTGAACCCCCACCACGTCTCATCAATACTATCCATAGGAGATCCATATCTAGTAACCAGACAAATAAAAGCCCTCCGTGGGGAACGGCCACTCTCTTGGTGGCGCGAGGCTAATACTTTCCTTACAATGGACCTATGGTGGAAAACCATGGGGATTTCTCAATTTAAATGCCCCGCTCCCACTTAATATTTTGGAATTAAGGATTTCCTTTTAAGGTATTAGGGCCCACATATATAAATATATGAATCATCAAATCATCTCATGATATGATCTAAGATTGATTCCAAGTCAAGTTATTTTAAGGAAAGTCCAGTTTCTTAAATTAGTGTTACCAATGTTTCCATCTCATGGGTCATCAACACTAATTAGAACTCTTTCCAAAAATTAATTTAATTTGACCAATATTAGTAACTTGCTATGTTTGGATCAGATTTGGAAACATTCTAAATAAAGCATTCAACTATAATTAGAAAACACTAAAATTAGAAACTAGTCCTCTCCTCCACATGGCCCAAGCAGAATAAACTTCTTGGACTTCTAGACTTTCCAAAAATTTGGAATTCCTCAAACTCTTTGGGAAACTCCAAAACACCTTTGGTAATCTTCAAACTCTTTGATTAGGAGTCCAGCTTCACTTTCCTTCTTTGTCTCAGACATCGCCAGAATTTACAAATTTCGAAATTACATAAATTCTTATGTCTCTACGATGAGACTTACATGATAATCTATTAATCGAAATAAAAGGCTCATAGGGAATTACACCATGCCTTGCCCTAAACCGGAAAAATAAGGAAACCATGATGCCCTTTACAACTTGCCAAAAATAAACATTCAACCATAAAAGAAAGTAAAAGACTTGTGGGCCATATGGAGAGAATATGATAACCTGCATGTTAGTATCTCATACTAGCAAAGCAACTCACAAAACCAGTTTACCAAACAATAATGGAAAGACAGGATGCCAAATATTGTCACTACTACGATTCATGCCCCTACGCAAAGGGGGTCCGGGGGTGTCCCCCGGCGGGGGTCGAGCTGCCTAGTCAGCTCGCGGGGGCCTAGGGGGCAGCGCCCCCGAAACAAAAATAAAAACTGCGATCTCATATGTCAGTCTGTTCGGTCGACCTACTAGAGGGTTCGGTCGACCGGCCTCAGTGTCTTCGGTCGACTGACCAGAGGGCTCGGTCGACCTACCTGATGGAAATCCGCAAGTTGGGTTTTTCTATTTCGTGTCCAAACATCTCCAGAACTCTTCTGAAGACTCCCAATGGCTTCCTACCATCATTCCATCATTGTTAAACCCTTATGTGACTATCCAAACATGGGTTTACTAATTATCCAAGCAAAACCATAAAAACTGATCCGTACATAGCCCTTGATCTATCCTCTTCGAATCTCATGCAAAGATTAGATCAAGTTTACTGATCTAACATGATTAGAGATGAGGTAAGGCTCTGATACCAATTGTTGGAAATAGGGTGGGCCTCTAGGATAGGTTTCAAAAACTTTTGACCCACTTGATGCAGGGATCAACTATCCAAAAGGCTATAAAACCCAATCTAAGATCTATGTCCTCAATCTCGGCTATCATGATCAGTAAATACAATCTATCTAGAAGATAGAACCAGCAACATATAAGCTACAAATAAATCTACAACATGCAAGGAAGTAGATTATACCTTTGGAGCTCGGTTGTGCTCTGATGGAGAACTTGCGTCTTTCTTTGATGATGAAACGCTTTCACTAATCAAATAGGAATCTCCAAGACCTCTTGATCTTCCACGCTATTACCCGTATCAGATTCTCCTTTTTCTCAAGAAGATGGTGGGATCTCCAAAAGAAAACTAGTAGGAACTCTAGGGAGGAACTAGAAAGAGAACTAGAAGAGGGAGAGAGAGGAAAAACTCGAGCAACACTTGCTCTAGGGGCCTTGGGCGTGAATCCCAATGCAAGAATAGTGCATGCTCGCCCAAGCCTCCTCTCCACTATTTATAGCCTTTGCAAGCCGCCTCTTCTTTCTAATTGAAATAGAAGTCTTACTTCCCTAACAATTAGTAACTCTCTTCTATTACTAGTTAAGATAGAAGTCTTACTTCCACAATAATTAGTAACTTACTATATCATAATTAGAAGTCTCACTTCAAATATGATTAGTATCTTTCTAATTCCTTTTCAATTAAAATAGAAGTCTCACTTCTACTAAAATTAGTAAGTCTACTATTACCACTATTAGAAGTCTCACTTCAAATAGAAATAGTAACTTTCCTTTTAGAGTTCAACTAGAATTAGATACTTTCTAATAATTGGGCTAGCGTGGGGACCACTAGGGATTCCTTAGAAAGCTGGCTCCAATTGGGACTCGTGACCCCACATCTCATGTGTAATCCGGGCCCACAGTTAATTACAAATAACTCCACTATATAAATGCAATTGAACTCCAGTCTTAGGAATATTACATAGAAGACCCTAAACTTCCACATTACCACAAGTATACCCCTCTATCAATATCCATGGATCAATTGGACCTGTCTTCCAAACTAGATCCATATCTTATTATCCTTGAGCCCCAATTAATTATAATGATCATATGTACCTTTCCAATTAACTCTTAATCGGAATGGGTGCGCACTTACCAATGATAAATCCATTAATTGGCACAAGGGGATATTAGAGATAAATTCCATATTGACCATTAAATGTTCTCACAGCTCTACTACCACGTACCCAAGTCACCGAGGTGTTGACCTACAGTTGGCCTTACTCATTGGTGATTCAAAGCAAATGAATAGATAGAAACTTGAGTTCATTAATGTCTCAGGATTGAGAGCCTATTGCTAGGGAATTATGAGAGCAGACCTTAACGTAAAGACAATGTTTATAAGGTGCTTCTCATGGTCCTTCAATACATCCAATGTACCAGCACTATGATCCAGAATCTTACATTCTGATGATCGAGACAAATCACACTATCTCATAGTGATCAAAGTGCTGCAACCTTGTCAGTATGAGATGTCCGGTCTCATCACTGGTTGTGAAGATATTTAAGTATAAGATTTGTCACACATGTCTCTCGTATGTGGATCTCATCCATACACATGTATTAGATCTAATATACTTGTGGACCCCGGTTCATCTCATGAACCATCATGTCATTCGTATTGGTTATGTGCAAGTATATAATAAATCACCATTCATCTCGTGAAAAGAAAGCATGAATATACTGATAAATAAAGAAATTAATCAATTTATTATATCATCTACTGGATTGAGTCCATAAAACTAACAGAGATATGGTTAAAAAAAGTTGCATTTTAGAGAAGAGTCATAGTATCACAATATGGGGAAAATGGATGTGGGTTCCCAAAAGAATCCCTCGATATATGTTGTCTTGTGTGTCCAACACTAGGGGGTGGTGTTTGATAAGTGCTTGGGTTTCAAAGGGAGGATGGGGGTAATATTCAATTTTGGTATGTGTTTGGGCGGGGGTTGGTCCTTTATGTCTTGTGTTTCCAAGAATGTTTAAGGTGATTTCCAATAAAAAGAGTCTTCAATAAAAGAATGTTAATTTGAGATGGGGACAATGTGTCTTGGAGGGATCTTTGGCAATTGGAGATGGGGGAGTTTCAGTCTTTGTTGAGTCTTCTTTCTAACTTTTTTTCTTGGGAAGGGATGTTGCATGTCCTCATATTTGGAAACTAGACCTTTTCAGGATTGTTCTCCTTGAAGTCCTTCTATAAGGAGTTGGACCCAATCAACGAGGTGCAGTCTTCATATGCTTTGATTTGGAAGGGTCTTGCTCCTTGAATGGAGGCCTTTTGTTGGTAGTGACATAACTCGTGAAGGAGGGGGCTGAGTATGGAAACAATACTAGACATGTGTAACCAATGGTTGACCTAGGATTTTTGTTTGGGTAAGGCTGAACTTTTGCTAGACTTTGCTGGACTTTCTGTTTTACATTAATAATTGCAAAAGAGAAGATGTATTGCATTTTAATAGATACAAATGTGGGTTTGCAGTTGATAGTATTCACAATAAAAACTCACACCACACTCCCATGGTATTTATAAGAGAAACATTATTCACAGCAGGAATTCACATAATAGTATTCATAGTAAGATACCTTTAAAAAAAATCTCGTAGCATTCACTGCAGGATACATTATTCACGTCAAAAACTCATATTATTCACATCAGAAACTCACAAAGTATTCGTAGGAAAAACTCACAACAATATTCACATAGTATTCACATCAGGATACATTATTCGAAGCAAAAACTCATATAAAATATAACATACAAATAAAAGAGATTGACAAAAAGAGAGGAAGAGATGTTAGTGCCATAGTCATATATGCACTGCCCTTTGGTTGTCAATTCCGTGTTAATAAGATTAAGACCTTGCCTCTAAGTGTCTCTATAAGGAAGATCAAGGTTGAAGGCATGGATACAAGTCTTGGAAGGGCCATATCTCATCAAGAAAGAATCCATTTGTGCGCCAACCTATTCAAGTAATTTGGACCAAAACCAAACCAAGAATGACCTCTATGACCCTTAGACTAATTGGTAATTTCAATAGGGTTTAATTGACCAAATTGAGTAGTGGATTTGCTCAATTCTGGATGCTGGGGGTCAGCTAGCCGCTAGGTTCACGGTTAGCTCACGGTCACCAGTACCTATTTTTTTATTAGGTTCATTGCTGTCGGTGACTAGGCGGTCGGTCCGCGACTAACCACAAGGTGATCGCAATCCAACCGTGGTTACATAGCGACCGAATCATGGTTAGAAAGGCAGTAGCTATTTTTATTCAGCTCTCTGTTTTTTGGTCAGCTGGTGGTAAGCCCGCGGCTAGCTGTAATGTGTACACGGCTAACCGCGAGCCAACTGAAATCCAAAACTTAAGACTGTTGTACTAGCAAATGGTTGAAGGCTCACCGCCAACTAGCCATTGGAGAGCATTATATATATTCTTGAGCTCATTCCAATGGCTATAACTAATGCTAGCCCAAAAATCCGTGCTAATTGTTGACACCAAAAATGTCATTTTGCCTCTTTAACATCAAGAAAGCTACATTAAGCTGCAGCCTATCACAAATAGGCAATGCTACTTCCAAAAAATCAAATAGAAAACTGCAAGATCCTTCAAAACAGCCAACAGAGGAGTACACATGAAGTTTTAGGCTATTTCAAAATTATTTGGCCTAACTTCACTCCTCCAGTAGCTGAACAGGAGCTCCCGGCGGCGACAGTGTCGAAAATATAAAATTTTCGATCAGAACATGTGGATGGTCTCAAAATACCTCCAAAAGGCTCCACGTCAAGTTCCAAGTCAAACCGACGACGTTTGACCCTACATCAACCCTCGAACAACAGAATCAAGCCTCTCGGCGGCGAGAACCACTGAAGCCATCACTCATCAAATAGAGCACATGGGCGGCTTCAGAATGCTTACAAAGGGTTACTTGTCAAATTTCAAGTCATTTCGACAACATTTGACCAAACTTTGACTCTCGGAGACCAAATCAGGCCTCTTGGTAGCGAAGCTCCCCAGGACTATGGTTTCCAAATCAGAGCTAATGGATCATCTCAAAATGACTCCAATAGTATCCCTGTCAAATTTCAAGTTAATCGGACATTAGTTGACCGCACATCAAAGTGCGATATCTTCCTCGCGACAGAATCGAGCCTACTGGCGAAAGGACCCCACATGACTTCAAAACTCAAACAAAAGCCTATGGTTGGTCTTATTTACTTCTCAGCATGCTTCACCTCAAATTTCAGGTCATTCCGACATTGTTTGACACAGTTTTGGCTTCTGACGGCAAATCGGCAGCTCTGTGCGACAAAGTCTTCAGCTTTCCTGGAAAATTGGAAACTTTGCACCCCAATATGCAAGGATTCTCGTCAAGTCTTCTACAGAGAAATTAGGCCAATAAATGTGTAAAAATTTCAAGAAAAATACCAAGAAAACAGAATCGGAAAAGATGGAAGAAAAGGCTGAAAATCGGCGACCAAAAGGGACCAAGTCCCCATGGTCGCCGCGACCATGGCCCATGGCTGCCGGCAACCCTTCCCCATGGTAGCCGACGACCCTGGGTGCATGGTCGCCAACTACCATGGAAATCCGGGTCGCTGGATTTCTGCCGAAAGGGCGTTTTTCGACCCCTTTTTCTCATTTCGAGACTTCCGGCCCCTGTGGTTTTCCAAAACTCTGACTTTCGAGGAATCAAATCCGTCGATCTTCGTCAACATCACGGGCCCGTCTTTGACAGTATCAAATCATCATCAATCACTAACCGGTAAACTAAGAAAGTGCACTTTCTGTCCGATCGATTGAGAAATCGACAAGACAGGTGGCACCGGCCCGCTGTTAGCAATCAATGTCTGAAGTTGCATGGTCATCCAATGTCGATCAGTATGAAGATCCATCAATGATCATCGCTAGAAGAATTCCAAAAGACACGGCACGGCCCGCGACTCTTCGAGCGACTTGGCGACCACTTAATGCTGTTAATTGGCCCGTTTATGGCAACTTATTGCGGTCATTAACTTGTTATTTTGGATGGCCCAATCAAAAGCAAGGAAAACTGAGTTACAAATCCAAGCAATCATTGCATTAAAATTATGAAACTCCTCCCATCATGGAGATTAAAGGCGATTATCTCCACCGGCCAATCAGAAGCCAAGGAAAATGAGTTACAAAAAAAATGAATTAAAACTTATAACTCCTCCCATTATGTGCCTTTATTACATTTAAAGCCCATAAACTCTCCTAAATGGCTACCAAAGGCCTATAAAGAGGGAGTCATTTCAAGAAATCCAGATCATCGCCAGAAAAAGCACAAAAAATCCCAAAATCCAGACAGACAAAATCCAGAAAAAAGAGAGAAAACTCTACTGAAGTTCTGCACCGACTACAACTACAAGGTGTCAAAAGTCCCTTGGGGGGCACCGTCCCCCAAGGTCTTTGTCTTCTCCTTCTGCTTCCAATGGCTTAGACGTGGCTTTTCAGTCAGTCTACTTAGCCTTTTATTGGACATAGGACATCCTCTTGGTCTTTGTCATCTAAAAATCTGAGGTTACATCCGAGCCAAGCGAATCAAGAGCATCCTTTGCTCTCATCTACATCGATAATGGCGAAGTCCACATACAACTTGCGATCGTCAATCTGAACGAGTCCCCCACAATCTCCTGAGAAGTTAGATCATCCTTTTCTTGCTTTTTATAGTTTGTATTTTTTTAAAGAGACAAAAAATCACAACTCTTGTCTTTCACTATTGATAAGAATTGTAAATCGGCTATAAATGCCAAAAATCACCTTTTACGGCAAATGTGAGACCCCACCCCTGGTGGGCCCTCAATGTGAATACTATATATTAGCCTAAGTATTTTAATTATACTAATTATGGGACTTAGTGAGGGTAGCTATGTATTTTCCTAGGGTTAGACTAGTGGTGTAATTAGTAGAGTCAATAGGGGGTCTTTTGTTATTCTTAGAGTTAGTTAGTTTGTTAGAGGCCCTAGCTAGAGTTTTGTATTTACCATAGGGGGTTTGCACCAAAGAATCTTCTAGAAGCCCACCTAAAGACCTAAATACCCTCTACCCTAACCCTAATCCTATTCTAACCCCAAGGGCAATTTTGTCCCTAACCCAAAAACCCAACCTATATAAACAAAACCCTCCCCCTGCCCTAACAACTACTGTTCATCTCCTTTTCTCTCAAGTTCCAATCTCTTCTCTCTTCTTCTTCTTCTTCCCCAATTCCCTCCAACGAACCATCATCTCTCCTCCGATCTCTCTCTTCTTCTCCCCTCGCCCCAGAAATCCTCGACAGAAGGCCAGCCGAGACCAACCTGCACCATAAGAGCTACTGTCGAGACTTTTCTCTTTTCCCCTGTGGTTCTCTCTTTTCCTTCTACCTTCAATTGATCAAGGCAAGTGCACTGTGCTGGTAGTTTAGATTGCATGTTTCCTTCCTTTGATTGGCAGTAGAATTTCAATTTGTAATATATATGTTTAGATCGATCCTTGAGCATGTTTGTTTGGTTCCTTTGGCCGTTGATGGATGGGATTACCTCATTTGGATGATCAATGGCCGGTTGATGATGGGGGAATGATGTAGGAATGATTTATTTTGCTTCTGTAATGGTCTATGGAGAAACCCAGGAGAATTGGGTCACAGGAATGAGTTTCCGGAGATGGGTTCTTGTCATCTCGCAGTATTGAGATCGGAATCGAAGAAGGACCACCCTTGGTAGATCAGGACCCTACGTCTATGTGAGGGGGCCTGTGTGACCATAGGGTGCTACTTGATCTGGATTCTGATCAGAGGTGGACCACCATTCCTGTGCTTAATGAAGAAGAGTTGTGTCCTGTCGCAGAACTGGGTTCTGTAACAGAACACAACACTGATAGGAGAGATGGGCAGAGTCCAGCGATGGCCGAGCTCAGCATTTGCAGAGCCCAGCGGTTTGCCGAGCTCATTGTTATCACAGCTCAGCAACTGCCGAACTCAGTACTTGCAGAGCCCAGCGGTTGCCGAGCTCAGCGTTAGCGCAGCTCAGCAACTGCCGAGCTCAGCACTGGCCGAACTCAACGATGGCTGGATTCAACACTAGCTGAACTCAGAGTTCTGCCGAGCATAATGGTCGATGAGATCCGCGTTTAGCCGAGCTAAGTGTCTAGGCCGAGCTCAGTGCTCAAAGCCGAGTTCAGTGTTACGGCCGAACTCAGTGTTATGGCCGAACTCAGTGTTTTACTGAGCTCAGCGCCAGACCGGGTTCCGTGCCAGACCGGACTTCGAGCTTAGCCGAACTCAATGCTTAACCGAGCTGAGAGCTAAACCAATCTCAATGCCTAGCCGAACTCAATGCATTTTCTGAACTCAGTTGGGTGGCCGAACTGAGCTAGGCCCTTTGCCGAGCTGAGCTGGGTGGCCGAACTGAGTATCAATTGAGCTCCATTGCTTAGCCGAACTCCGAGATGGATTTCCAAAAAGGCGGGATTTCAACAAAGGAGACTAGAACCTGGGACATTCCCTTTAGCCAGAATTCTTAGTGTGCACGGCCAACTACCCTGGCCAGGGAGTTAGCCGAACTCACAGGAAGTTCTGGACAAACAGGCTTTGCCTGTAGGGTGTTTTTCCTTCTCTGGTCCCAGTGTGCCGAGCTGACCGCCCAGGCCAGGAGGTCGGCTGAGCACACTGTGTACAGTGACGATCCCCAGATTCTAATTTCTATTGTTGCAATCATATGTAGGGCCCATTGACCATTCAAATAGACTTCCATCACTGTGCCAGCCACGAGTCAATGGTACGGCTCAACCTTGACTCGTGGGGTCCACTAATTAAAGTCCAGGTTATGTAATCTAAGATGATTCGACCTTTATACGTTACCAAAATGATGCATATAACTTCTAAGCACCAAACACAATATTCCTTAGCATCTGTGGTTTCACTTAAAGATCGAATTACCTGAGATGGACCTGTATCCGAAAGTGGACCATTTACCTAGGTTGGACTGTTGCTATCTCCCTTTGATCCTTGTACTTGGAGATTCATCTCCCTCATACTATGACTATCACTCGATTGTCCTTATTATTGCTTATACCTGTTAATTAAATGGAAAATGGAGGACCTAAACCTAGGAATACGTAGAGGTGACCCGGTAATCTGATTTGGTGGATCATTGACCCGTGTCTGTGGCTAGGCGGGCCCTTTTTTTTTATGGCCTAAGTTGGATGGGAAATTACCCTAGAATGGAGAGGTTAGATTGTATGGGCTTGTGACCCATTATGGATGTAAATGGATCATATGTTATTGAACATGGACTTGTATATTATATGGACTGTTGTAGACCAGGCCATGTATTTGGTGGGCCTTGGTATGGATCCAATGATTGGAATTGGACTTGGACTATGATCCACAATTTGTATTGAGTACTGAGACCTCTTAGGGACTTTTGTTAGGACCTTGTTCACGCAAGGCAAAGCCTAGACAGACACAGACCTTTATTGTTTCCGAGTCGGCATAGACATTCACTCAGTTGATTTAAGCTCAGCCAGTTGGACTGATCATCACTGGTAGGAGCTATTGAGATTTGTTGTGTGGCTATCATGATGAGCACTGTTGGGACGGACGGTGTGATGCCGGTTCCGGTCGTTGTGGATGATGTTGGTGATATTTTGCAGGGTTAGTAATCCCTAGCATTAGCTTAGGATCCCTACCGCGACTGTGTTCAGTATGGGAGGGCCGCGGCATAATATCCCGCGGTGACCAGCTTATGTGGATGTGCCATATTGTGTAGGTTTATTACGGTTATGCTTATTATGATTCTACATTGTTATCTTGCACGACTGCATAGCATATGTACCTTTGTTACTCTCTTAACTTTATACATGTCTCTACTCATTTTGATGCATACATTCTATATTATCTGCATATTGTGACTTGCCAGATCTTTAGATCTGACCCACTCTTGGTGCTTAGGTCTTGACCCCGAGTTCGAGGGCGATGCGTTCGCACTCGTTGAGGTGCCCGTAGCAGGCGACTACGGATGGGGGCCGGCCGACCATGAGGTCGAGCCGGAAGGTGGAGAGCCGACACTAGCTGCAGGGGTCTGAGTGTTCTTTTGTCTGGGTTTTGAGAGACATTTGTTGTGAGTTGGGTAGTAATGAAAAATATGTAATTAAACTTTGATTTGTTATCTCTATACATTTAGGCTGGACATCAGCCCATCTACATTTGACATATATACGATGATACCTTATGCTTCCGCTATCTCTGTATGGCTTCCGCTTATAATACGCTTCCGCAATAATAACTGTTGTTACATATTCGTTCAAAAAGTTTTAAATTGGACCTCACTGCGGACCTACGATCTTGGAAGTTCTCGGATTTTCCGGGAAGTAGCGCGCCAATTTCGGTACTTTGACGATTTTCTCGGTATCCGGAATTGGGGCGTTACAGCAAACATCGCCTTTAACGGCAAAATAAATGAAATCGCCCCTTACGGCATTTCAAAGTCATGTCTCTTTTCTTAAATATATGTGCAATGAAAACTCGAAAGATGTTTATGTTGGAATTTGAGATGAATTTGAGATGACTTAAGTAGTCTTTGAAGAATTGAAGAAGATAGTATCTCAAGTATGGTTTTGAGTTGGAATTCTTGTCAACACATTGTCACAAACATGATGATAATAAGCTGGTGTTGATAGAGCTTGAAAAGGAGAAACAGAATTGAAACAGTCTGGAATTAAGAATTCCTGATGCAGTGCACGCGGTCGACCGGGCTCTTCATGCGGTCGACCGAGCAAGAAGAAACCTGCAGAAACAGAAAAAAGGCACCTCTCAGTTATTTTCGTGACACAGTGTGTCTTCGGTCGACCGGGACTCCAGGATGTCGACCGAGCTCGAAATTGTCTGTTTTCCAGTCAGTGTCTTCGGTCGACCGGAGCAAGCCAGGATGTCGACCGAGCACGGGAACCAGAGTTGCGCAGAATTAGAAGTTTTGCACGAAAATTCAGCACAGTTATCTATTTCGTTTGGGAATCTTTCTAAACGAATTGTAGCCCGTTTTGAATACAATTAAGGGTTATTAAAACCTATATAAAGGCATGCTTGGGTCGTTCATAAATACACCAAGAAAAGACACCAGAAGAGAAGAGAAAAGAGAGAAGAGAAGAGAGAAGAGTGTGCTGTGTGCTGGTGCTGTTGCTGTGTGCTGTTGTGCTGCATCTTTCTACAGCAATTATGGACGGGATTGTGCTCTAGAAGATGGTGTTTCGTCCATGAGTTAAGTGTCTCTCTGTTTATGCTTTAAATTCAATTTGTAAGGGATTGAGAGAGAGAGAATTGTAGAGGGGAAGGGCTGTAGACAGAGTTTATTTCTATTCTGTTCTTACATCAAGTTGGTGCTTGGTGTTTAGGGTTTGGTGATCCTATCTGTGGGTGCAGATAAATTGTAAAGGGAGTCGGTGCTTCCTAGATAGTTGGTGCTATCTGAAACTCAAGGGAGTCGGTGCTTCCTAGATAGTTGGTGCTATCTGAAACTCAAGGGAGTAGGTGCTTCCTAGATAGTTGGTGCTATCTGAAACTAAGGGTTGGTGCTCTTTGTCGTTGGTGCGACTAAATAAGATTCAGATCTGTCCCGGATTGGTGTTCGGACAGTCTTTGAACCGTGGACGTAGCCTTTCGGTGAACCACGTTAAATCTGGTGTCATAGTGTGATTTGACTTGTTTTGTTGTTGAATGGACCTGTTTTTAGAAATCACTGATTCACCCCCCCCTCTCAGTGATCGTGGTATCCAACAATTGGTATCAGAGCGAGGTTCCCTTGATCAGTTTAATACGCTAAGGGTGATCTCTTGTCAAATCACATGGCAGTCAATACAGGGAATATGAAAGCACCTCTGTTTGATGGTTCTAATTACTCTTTCTGGAAGATTAGGATGCAAGCCTTCATCAAATCTCTTGGCTATGATGTTTGGGAGGCTGTCAGAGCCGGTTACAATGCTGCCACTGTACCCAATGATACAGCATCGAAGAAGTTGGCAGACAACGACTCCAAGGCGCAGAATGCACTCTTTAGTGGCCTTGTGGACAGCGAGCTTGTCAAAGTAATTGCATGCAAAACAGCCAAGGAAATTTGGGACAAGTTGCAAAGCATACATGAAGGTGATGAGAAGATTAAAGAAGCCAAATTGCAAACTCATCGCTCTCAATTCGAGTCTCTTCGCATGGAAGAAAGCGAGAATGTTGACTCGTATATGCAACGAGTGAATGAAGTCACGAATGACATTCGTGGACTAGGGGAGGAGATTAAAGAGCCGGTCATCGTCAAAAAGGTTCTAAGATCTCTTCTTCCCCGGTTTGATTCAAAAGTCTCAGCCATTGAAGAAGCCAAAGATCTGAATGCATTTTCCATGGATGAATTACATGGTTCTCTAACCGCCTATGAGATGCGCATAGGAAAGACGTCTTCATCTGATAAAGAAGCGGCCTTCAAAGTTCAGAAAAAGGCAAAAGAGACTGCTGGTCATGATATTGATTCTGATGATGATGAGCTTGAGGCTCAATTTGTTAGAAAGTTGAAGAAAGGAAGCATCGGCAAGTACAAAGGGAAGCTACCCTTTAAATGCTTCAATTGTGGAGGTATTGGTCACTTTGCTGCGAAGTGTCCCCTAAAAGAAGACAATGATAATGACTCTTATGCTGAAAAGAGTAAAGGAAAGAGAAATTTTAGAAAAAGGGGCAAAGCTAAAAACTTTCTATGTCAACAAGATGACAGCACGTCTGAATCTTCAGACGATGATGAATCAACCGAAGCTCTCTTCATGGTCACTGTTGAAGAAGAAGAAGAGCTAGATCCTGAAGAGGATGAGGAGGCTGAAGTCAATCTTGAAGAGGAACTCATAGCCGCACTTGAGGAGCTTAGCATGGAACGCAAATCAAGTAAGAAAAATCTGAAACTTCTCCATGAATCTGAAAGTTCCATTATTGCTTTGAAAACTCAAGTAGAAGAATATAAAAGAATGGTAGAAGTCCTTGAAAACCAAATAAGTATAAAAAAGGAAGAGGCTATGAAACTTGAAACTGAGATCGCTAGAGCAAAGGCTGAAAATTTGGAGAATAGCAAGAAACTCAAAGCGCTCCAAGCGATTGAAGGGACTATGAAACTCAATGAACTACTGAAAGTTCAAAGACCAGCCCACTTCAGATTTGGTCTAGGATTTGAGAAAGGTGAATCCTCTAAGATTGCACCTCCTAAAAGGAAAGAGTTTGTGAAGCAAGTCACTGCACCCTCTAACTCCATGAAGCCCACTCAACCTAGAAAGGAGTCCATTCCTGTTAGAAAGGTAATGAAGACTAACCAGCCACAAAGAAGATACAAATTCTATGGTTATTGCTTTCATTGTAATAGGTTTGGACATAAAAGAGCTGATTGCAAATTCTATGTAAGAAACAGTCCATTTGTGACTAGGAATCCTTTTTCAATCCTAAGTAGCCACAAAATTGAGTGCTATACGTGTCATAATTATGGACACTTGGCTAGGGATTGTAGGTTGCATATTGCTAACAAGTTTCAGGTTGAAAAGAAACCCAAGTTAGTTAAGGCTTGGAGAGCAAAGCAAAGTGCAGAAAGTCTCAAAGAATCTCTCATTGTGCAAACGACATTCAATGCACAAAAGAAGACAGCACCATGGGTCCTTGATAGTGGTTGTTCAAGCCATATGACTGGTGATAAAGAGAAATTCATCAAATTACAGCACTATGAAGGCGGTTCAGTGAAGTTTGGCAACAATGATGGTGCCAAAATATGCGGAAAAGGTGTTATTCAGCTTATGGCAAACAAGATCAGATCTGAAGAAGTCTTATATGTGTTTGGATTGAGACACAACCTGCTTAGTGTGAGCCAGATCTGTGACAAGGGTCATGAAGTTATCTTCACAAAGAATGGGTTTGCCATCAAAAAGAGTAGCAACGGCAAAACAGTGGCAACTGGATCAAGAACTGCTGGAAATCTCTATACACTGTCAGATGGAGCTGAAAAGACCTGCTTGATGAGTAGCACAAACGCCTTGGGCATCTAAGCTTTGACAACATGTCAAAGATTTGCAATTCAAAGGCTGTAAGAGGCATGTCTAAAGTTGAAAAGCCTTCCAATCCCATTTGCGACTCTTGCCAAAAGGGAAAGCAAACGAGGGTCATGTTCAAGTCAAAGGAGCATCATTCAAAGAAACCTCTTGAGCTAGTGCACACTGATCTCTGTGGACCGATGCGAACTCAAAGCACCAATGGAGATAAGTATTTCATGTTATGCATTGATGATTATACTCGTATGACATGGGTATTGTTTCTTAAGCATAAGCATCAAGCACTTGATCGTTTTAAAGTGTTTAAAGCACAGGTTGAAAATCAATTGGAAAAACGTATCAAGATTTTAAGGTCTGATCGTGGAGGCGAGTTCACATCTGAAGAGTTCACTAAATATTGTGAACATCATGGCATTCAAAGACAGTACTCAGCCCCTAAAACTCCACAGCAAAATGGAGTTGTGGAACGGAAGAATCGCACCGTACAAGAGATGGCTCGTACGATGCTAAGTGAAAGCAAGATGGCTGACAAGTATTGGAAAGAGGCAATTCATACGGCTGTATACATTCAAAACCGATGCTTGATCAGGCCACGTGAAGACAAAACTCCCTATGAGCTATGGTTTGGAAGAAAAGCAACAGTCAAGCACTTCAAAGTCTTCGGCAGCAAGTGTTACATCAAGCGGCTCGAACAAAATCCGGGCAAATTTGAAGAAAGAGCTGACGAAGGTATATTTCTGGGTTACTCCTCTACTAGCAAGGCATATAGGTGTCTTAACAAAAGAACCAGAAAAATCATAGAAAGTGCTGATGTGAGAATAGATGAGAATGTTGAACCAAAGAATGGAACTCATTATGACAGTCCAGTTTATGAGGACTCGAGTGAGATTGATGATGAGATGGCTGAATCTAATGATTCTGAGAAATCAAAGGATGACTCAGAAGATACTTCACCTAAGAAGCACAGCACTTGGGTAGAGCAACACCCTAAGGATCAAATCATTGGAGATCCTAAGGCAGGCGTTCAAACTAGACAAAGTGTAGTTAGCAATTACTCACTTGTGTCCACCATTGAACCCAAGACTGTGGCTGAAGCTAGTCTCGATGATAGTTGGTTGAAATCTATGCATGAGGAGTTGGACCAAATTGAGAAGAACTCCACATGGGAACTTGTTCCTAGACCTACTGATAAGAATGTTATTGGTACTAAATGGGTCTTTCGGAATAAGCTGAATGAAGATGGTCAAGTCATTAGAAACAAAGCAAGGTTGGTTTGTAAAGGCTATGCTCAAGTTGAAGGCATAGATTTTGAAGAGACCTTTGCACCGGTGGCTCGTCTGGAAGCTATTCGAATGTTTCTTGCATTGGCAGCATACAAAACCTTCAAGGTATTTCAGATGGACGTAAAGTCAGCTTTCTTGAATGGTTTACTTGAAGAAGAAGTCTACATTGAGCAACCTGATGGTTTTCTCATCAGCAAAAATTCAGATCTAGTGTGCAAGTTGAAAAAGGCTCTTTATGGGCTGAAACAAGCGCCAAGGGCATGGTATGCAAGGCTGGATCTCTATCTCCGCAAGATCGGTTTTGGAAAAGGACTTGTTGATAGCAATCTATATGTCAAAACTGAGATAAGCAAACAGCTGGTTGTCATTGTTTATGTTGATGACATAATCTTTGGTGGCAATGATGAGGAGATGTGCAGGAATTTTGCTGAAGCAATGAAGAAAGAATTTGAGATGTCAATGCTTGGAGAACTAAAGTTCTTTCTTGGTTTACAAGTTCAGCAGCTGAAACATGGTATCTTCATATCACAGATGAAGTACATTAAGGAAATGCTGAAACGGTTCAATATGGAAGACAGCAAGCCAGTGAGCACACCAATGTCAACAAACACGAAGCTTAGCAAAGATGATAAGGCCTCGTCCGTTGATCATACTACCTATCGCTCTATGATAGGAAGCTTGCTCTACTTGACTGCAACAAGACCAGATCTTCTACAAGCAGTATGTATGGTTGCACGTTTTCAAGCAGCACCAACTGAAACGCACCTTACAGCAGTGAAAAGAATCTTTCGATATCTGAAAGGAACTATGGAGCTTGGTATCTGGTATCCCAAAGGCAAATCCTTCACTCTAGTTGCATATTCTGATGCCGATTGGGCTGGATGCGTAGATGATCGCAAGAGTACTAGCGGCGGCGCATTTTATCTTGGAGAAAGATTAGTTGCTTGGCATAGTAAGAAGCAAGACTCAGTATCCCTTTCCACAGCGGAAGCGGAATATATTGCAGCGGCAACTTGTTGTACGCAAGTGTTATGGATGCGGCAAATGCTCTCTGATCTAGGAGTTCCTACAACGGATCCTACGCCGATCCTATGTGACAACACGAGTGCAATTCATATATCTAAGAATCCTGTTCAGCACTCTCGAACAAAGCATGTAGCAATTCGTTATCATTTTCTTAAAGATAAAGTTGCTGATGGAGAGGTCAAGTTGGAATATGTTCCAACAACTGAGCAAGTGGCTGATATTTTCACGAAACCTCTGCCAAAGGAAGTCTTCGAGTATCTCCGGAAAAAGTTAGGAGTTACTCACTCTCCTAAACCGTAGGAGTTGTGCTTGAAAGGGGGAGCAATGCATTCATTGAATATCCTATTCGCTCCTCGGTTTGGTCCCTTTGGACTTGTTGTCAAAGGGGGAGAGATGTTATGCTATGATAGCAAGGAGAGATGTTATGCTATGAAAGCTAGGGAGAGATTGTTGAAAATGCATGGTTGATATTTCCGAATTTCAGAATTGGTTCCAAGAGAGTATTGAAAAGAACTTGGAAGAGCTGCAAGCTGGAGTTGAAAGTGTTGAAGTTCCAATAGTGTTGCCAACAATTCCAAAGGGGGAGATTGTTGGAATTTGAGATGAATTTGAGATGACTTAAGTAAGTCTTTGAAGAATTGAAGAAGATAGTATCTCAAGTATGGTTTTGAGTTGGAATTCTTGTCAACACATTGTCACAAACATGATGATAATAAGCTGGTGTTGATAGAGCTTGAAAAGGAGAAACAGAATTGAAACAGTCTGGAATTAAGAATTCCTGATGCAGTGCACGCGGTCGACCGGGCTCTTCATGCGGTCGACCGAGCAAGAAGAAACCTGCAGAA
The DNA here is from genome assembly GCA_012931725.1 of Litsea cubeba. Lineage (NCBI taxonomy): Eukaryota > Viridiplantae > Streptophyta > Magnoliopsida > Laurales > Lauraceae > Litsea > Litsea cubeba. The sequence goes on along the minus strand of CM022950.1, from coordinate 11,826,277 downwards.
ACAGAAAAAAGGCACCTCTCAGTTATTTTCGTGACACAGTGTGTCTTCGGTCGACCGGGACTCCAGGATGTCGACCGAGCTCGAAATTGTCTGTTTTCCAGTCAGTGTCTTCGGTCGACCGGAGCAAGCCAGGATGTCGACCGAGCACGGGAACCAGAGTTGCGCAGAATTAGAAGTTTTGCACGAAAATTCAGCACAGTTATCTATTTCGTTTGGGAATCTTTCTAAACGAATTGTAGCCCGTTTTGAATACAATTAAGGGTTATTAAAACCTATATAAAGGCATGCTTGGGTCGTTCATAAATACACCAAGAAAAGACACCAGAAGAGAAGAGAAAAGAGAGAAGAGAAGAGAGAAGAGTGTGCTGTGTGCTGGTGCTGTTGCTGTGTGCTGTTGTGCTGCATCTTTCTACAGCAATTATGGACGGGATTGTGCTCTAGAAGATGGTGTTTCGTCCATGAGTTAAGTGTCTCTCTGTTTATGCTTTAAATTCAATTTGTAAGGGATTGAGAGAGAGAGAATTGTAGAGGGGAAGGGCTGTAGACAGAGTTTATTTCTATTCTGTTCTTACATCAAGTTGGTGCTTGGTGTTTAGGGTTTGGTGATCCTATCTGTGGGTGCAGATACATTGTAAAGGGAGTCGGTGCTTCCTAGATAGTTGGTGCTATCTGAAACTCAAGGGAGTCGGTGCTTCCTAGATAGTTGGTGCTATCTGAAACTCAAGGGAGTAGGTGCTTCCTAGATAGTTGGTGCTATCTGAAACTAAGGGTTGGTGCTCTTTGTCGTTGGTGCGACTAAATAAGATTCAGATCTGTCCCGGATTGGTGTTCGGACAGTCTTTGAACCGTGGACGTAGCCTTTCGGTGAACCACGTTAAATCTGGTGTCATAGTGTGATTTGACTTGTTTTGTTGTTGAATTGGACCTGTTTTTAGAAATCACTGATTCACCCCCCCCTCTCAGTGATCGTGGTATCCAACAGTTTATTTCCTTTTCTATTTGTGAAGGTCGATTTCTGGATCACCATTTGCAATTCCAAGTAGAGTAGAAAATCTGACACACCCACCCACATAAAAAATGTTGATGCTCGCTTTGTCCTCCCGGGCACGAAAGGGTCGTACCCCACGGACTCTCACGTCCGCCGACCTCAGTAAGCGCGCACCGAGCGACAGAAGCGCGGCCCATCACTAATCATGGGTATGCATGTGATCGACACTTTGATGTGCAACGCGGCAAAGTGACTACGGTGTCGTCAAGTAGTAAAGGACTAAAGAGTCTGGATGATCGATAACATGGAGAGAGGATGAAACAAGCAATGAATCCAATTAAAGTAGATTTGAACTAAGATATAACTAATATAGATAATTGAAGCGAACAATTAAAACTATTAAACTATGTAATGTAAATAATTAATTAACAATATAAAATATGAAATTAATAAGATCTAAGCTAATCTAAACAAGCTACACTAAACTAGTGGATGAATGGTTGTGGAAATGGAATATTTAAGGTGAAGATGTGGTGTGAAATGTGTAGGATTTTAAAACAAGTGATGTGAAATGTAGATCTAACAATCTAGAAGTGAAAATAACAAAGCAAATAAAGATTAAAATTAACAACAATTAAAATAATAGATTAGGCAATCCAAAATCCACTAAGTATATAATTAATCCAATCAATGCATGTTCTAGTTCAACTCTCAAATCTACAATCCAATTAGTAATATCTTGCCTAATTGGATTAGATGATACAACAATGAAGATTACAGTAAAGAAAATCAAAAGTCAAGATCCTAGATCATAACCTAACTACCATAACAATTAATCATCGATCAAAATCAAGCTACAAAAGATCGAAGATAAGGGCTTTAAAGCATGCTATGTAAGAGAACTTATTCCAACTACAAAGCATCAATTGAGATTATCCAAGCATCAAGTGTAGAAATAGAGCATGAGAAATGTGAGAGATTAGCACAATTATATCTAAAATCTACTAATCAATCAAGGTACAAGTAGGGAATTTAAACTAAAACATCCATGTAATTGAACTAATCACATTACTTAGTTTCAAAAGGAGAGCCTAGTCCAAGAGCTTTAGCCACTAAACATTAAGAAAGAGATTCAAATATTCATTAATGATCTTCAATTACACACTCTCTCTAGATTAGTTATACTTAAGCTCTTAATTACAATCTAAGAGTATAGAGAAGGTAAAATAAAATTGCTAAAAGACTAACTTGCCAAAAAATTTCCTCTCTCTACACAAACATTCTTCAAAAACATATGTGTTTTTTTGTATTATGTGGTTATTTAATTTGGAGACTTTTGATTGGCTAATATCCTTTCACATGGATTTGTGTCATGTAAAAAGATAAGCAATTGTTGGGGTTTGAACTCATAACCTATTTCATACCTACCCAAGCTCTAACCAATACACCAACCACTCCTTTGTGTTAGAAAATAACTTCTTTTATTCTTAGATTCTTCTCCTCTTGGTGCTTAGGTCTTGACCCCGAGTTCGAGGGCGATGCGTTCGCACTCGTTGAGGTGCCCGTAGCAGGCGACTACGGATGGGGGCCGGCCGACCATGAGGTCGAGCCGGAAGGTGGAGAGCCGACACTAGCTGCAGGGGTCTGAGTGTTCTTTTGTCTGGGTTTTGAGAGACATTTGTTGTGAGTTGGGTAGTAATGAAAAATATGTAATTAAACTTTGATTTGTTATCTCTATACATTTAGGCTGGACATCAGCCCATCTACATTTGACATATATACGATGATACCTTATGCTTCCGCTATCTCTGTATGGCTTCCGCTTATAATACGCTTCCGCAATAATAACTGTTGTTACATATTCGTTCAAAAAGTTTTAAATTGGACCTCACTGCGGACCTACGATCTTGGAAGTTCTCGGATTTTCCGGGAAGTAGCGCGCCAATTTCGGTACTTTGACGATTTTCTCGGTATCCGGAATTGGGGCGTTACAATTTTATGGTATCAGAGCGGGCAAGTCTCTAGGAAATAAAATACACTAGAAACTTTAGGACGTAGTGAGGATCTCAGTGTTGGGGTACGTATAGGGTCGATGGATCAGGTAGAATCAGTGTAGTCCTAAGTGTTGGACTTAAACTAACCTAATTTCTTTCTCTTAACAGATGTCTAGAGAAAGTTCTCCATCACATATGATACCAGCAGTCGGCAGTTCGCCAGACTTCGAGCAGCGTTTCCAGAGGTTCTTACAGGCCTTCCTCGTTTCCCAGGAGGCCCAGGCGTCGGCGCAGCAGCAGCAGGCCGAGGATTTTGCCCAATTCCAGACGCAAGTCTTGGACATCATGGACAGAGTGGCTCAGCCAGGCCCAGCAGCGGCATCCGTTCGGGAGGCAGACCCGAACGTCATATTTGAGAGGTTCCTCAAAAGAGGACCGCCTGAGTTCACTGGCGCCGATGACCCGCTGGTGGCCGACGAGTGGATCGTGCGGATGGAGAAGATCTTCAAGGTCTTCGAGTGCACCGGTCAGCAGAGAGTGCAGTTGGCCGCTTATATGTTTCGGGGAGTCGCGGAGGACTGGTGGAGGACGATTCAGCGTCATTTCGAGGCGATAGGAGACGAGATCGCTTGGACTGCATTCAGGGCGGACTTCCTTCGGAAGTTCATACCATCTCACGTCAGAGACCGCAAGCTGCGGGAATTTCAGGCGCTGGTGCAAGGCAGCATGACTGTCTACCAGTATGAGGTTCGCTTCACCCAGCTTTCTCGGTTTGCAGAGGCCCTGATCACACCTGAGTCCGAGAGGATCCGTCGGTTCGTCGATGGGCTGAGAGACGACATTCAGCTTAACATGTCTTGCATTGAGATTCACACTTATGAGGAGGCTTTGAGGAGAGCTTACTGGGCAGAGGAGCGTCTGCAGCGGATAGAGGCCAGTCAGCAGCAGAGGCGAGTTAGAGCCGCCTTGGTCAGACCGCAGCCCTTGCCCATACAGCAGCGGCCATTCCAGAGACAGAGGCCAGCAGGCCAGGCCAGGCAGCATCAGTATCAGCGGCAGCCTCATCAGCAGCAGCAGCGTGGGCCCAGAGTATGCTATGACTATGGGGAGACAGGACACATCTCCAGATTTTGCCCATTCAGAGGAGGACAGCCTCAGGCCCCGATGCTTCAGCTTCCAGCACCACCGAGAGCACCAGCTCCAGCTCCACCTGTTCAGCAGATTGCACCGGCACCCCAGCCACCTCAGCAGCAGTACCGTGCCCAGCAGCAGGCACGTGGACCCCAGCAGCCCAGGGGACAGCACTACCAGAGGGGACGATACCAGAGGCCCCATGGACAGCAGCGACAGCAGCAGAGACCTCAGGCTGTAGGTCAGGCATTTGCACTCACACATGAGGAGGCCGAAGCTGCAGGGAACGTCGTCGAAGGTACTCTTTCTATTTGTGATCAGATTGCTAGAGTATTGTTTGATCCTGGTGCGACACATTCCTATGTGTCTTCTGCTGTTGCTTTAGTTCTTGGTGGGGTAGGAGAGGAGTTGCCTTACACGCTAGTTGTGTCTACGCCCGTGGGCAAGAGGGTAGTGTGTCAGACTTACCACCCCAGATGCCGAGTGCAGATCGGGGAGTACATTATGTTTGCAGATTTGATCGTGTTACCCATGCATGACTTCGACGTTATCTTGGGGATGGATTGGTTGGCCAGATATCGAGCGGTGATGGACTGCTTCGAGAAGATAGTCAGACTTACTATCGACGGTTCAGATGCCACGATCGAGTTTGTGGGTGAGAGGAGACCACCCAGCACTAGGTTGATTTCAGCACTGAAGGCAGAGAGGCTAGTGAGATCAGGTTGCGAGGGCTACATCGCATTCATCTCAGAGGACAAGAAGTCCAAGGGAGTCGAGGAGATCCCAGTCGTTTGCGAGTTTCCAGACGTGTTTCCCGACGAGATCCCAGGATTGCCTCCAGTCAGAGAGATCGACTTCACCATCGAGCTTGTGCCAGGCACCGCACCGATTTCCAGAGCTCCTTATCGCATGGCACCAGCAGAGCTGCGAGAGTTGAAGACCCAGTTGCAAGAGTTGATGGACAAGGGCTTCATCAGACCGAGCATGTCACCTTGGGGAGCACCTGTACTCTTCGTGAAGAAGAAGGATGGATCGATGAGGATGTGCATCGACTACAGGCAGCTGAACCAGGCAACAGTGAAGAACAAGTATCCTCTTCCCCGGATCGACGAGCTTTTCGACCAGCTTCAGGGAGCGCAGTACTTTTCGAAGGTGGACCTGAGATCGGGATACCATCAGCTGCGAGTCAGAGAGCAGGATGTGCAGAAGACAGCATTTCGTACTCGTTACGGACACTATGAGTTCCTCGTGATGCCGTTCGGGTTGACGAATGCGCCGGCAGTATTCATGGCCCTGATGAACAAGATCTTCGCCCCGTACCTCGACAGCTTTACAGTGGTGTTCATCGACGACGTGTTGGTCTACTCCAAGTCCAGAGAGGAGCACGAGCAGCATTTGAGGACGTCTCTACAGTTGCTACGTGATAACCAGCTGTACGCGAAGCTCAGCAAGTGCGAGTTCTGGTTAGAGCAAGTAGTCTTCCTCGGACATATCATCTCCAGAGACGGCCTAGCTGTGGATCCAGCAAAGATCGAGGCAGTAGTGAACTGGGAGAGACCGAAGAATGTCACAGAAGTTCGGAGTTTCCTTGGCTTAGCAGGCTACTATCGAAGATTTGTCAAGAGTTTCTCTTCGATTTCAGCCCCTTTGACCAAGCTGACGAGGAAGGACGTACCGTTCGTATGGACCGATGCATGCGAGGACAGCTTTCAAGAGCTGAAGGAGAGACTGACGTCAGCACCGATCTTATCTTTACCTTCTGGTTCAGGCGGTTTCGTTGTCTTCACCGACGCTTCAGGGACCGGTCTTGGTTGTGTTTTGATGCAGGAGGGCAAAGTCATTGCTTATGGATCACGCCAGCTAAAGGAATACGAGAAGAAGTATGCCACTCACGACCTGGAGCTTGCAGCAGTCGTGTTCGCACTGAAGATGTGGCGGCATTACCTCTACGGAGAGAAGTTCGAAGTCCATTCAGATCATCGCAGTTTGCAGTACCTGTTCACTCAGCATGACCTCAACAACCGTCAGAGGCGTTGGATGGAGTACATCAAGGACTACGACTTCCCTATCAAATACCATCCGGGTAAGGCGAACGTCGTAGCAGATGCTTTGAGCAGGAAGACCGCCCTAGTCAGTTTCCTAGCAGCAGAGGGCGTGTGGACCGATGTCTTCAGTGACTTGGATGTCCAGTTTCAGCCGCTCAGCGACAGAATTATGCTTGCTACAATGTCTGCATGGGAACCGGAGTTGCTTGGAGAGGTCAAGGACAGTCAACGCAGCGATCCCAAGCTTGTCAAAGTGATTGAGCAGATTGACCAGAGACCAGAGTTCAGACTGATTGGTGGAGTACTCTACTATCAGGACAGGCTGTGTGTACCAGACGTCCAGGAGCTAAAGGACCAGATCTTAGCAGATGCACACCACAGCAGATATTCGATTCACCCGGGCAGCACCAAAATGTACAGGAACCTGAGGAGCTACTACTGGTGGAACAACATGAAGAAAGAGATTGCAGGCTATGTGGCCAGATGTCTGACGTGTCAACAAATCAAAGCCGAGCACCAGAAGCCACCAGGGCTACTTCATCAGCTCGAGATACCTCAGTGGAAGTGGGAACACATCGCCATGGATTTTATTGCAGGACTTCCAGCTACCAGGAGACGCAGTGATGGCATTTGGGTGATCGTGGACAGGCTGACCAAGTCAGCTCACTTCTTGCCAGTGTCGATGAGAGCAGGACTCGACGTCCTTGCTAAGCTGTACGTGGATAAGATCGTCTCTTTGCACGGAGTTCCAGCTTCGATTGTTTCAGACCGAGATCCACGCTTCACTTCTCACTTTTGGGATAGTCTTCAGCGAGCTTTGGGTACCAAGTTGAGCTTCAGCACAGCCTATCATCCTCAGACAGACGGACAGACAGAGCGCACCAACCAGACCTTGGAGGATATGTTGCGAGCTTGTGTCCTAGACTACAAGGAGAACTGGGAGGATTCCTTGCCACTCTGTGAGTTTGCCTACAACAACAGTTACCACTCAAGCATCAAGATGGCACCGTTCGAGGCGTTGTACGGCAGGAAGTGCAAGACCCCAATCTGTTGGGAGGAAGTTGGTGTCAGGAGTTTCCATGGACCATCTATTGTCGGCGACACCAGTGAGAAGATCCACCAGATAGTGGAGAACCTGAAGATTAGCCGCAGTCGACAGAAGAGCTATGCAGACAATCGGCGCAGACCACTCGAGTTCCAGAAGGGAGACCGTGTCTTCCTGAAGGTTTCCCCAGCTCGAGGCACCCTCAGATTCGGCGAGAAGGGCAAGTTAGCACGGAGGTACGTTGGACCCTTTGAGATCAAGGCTAGGATCGGGGATGTCGCCTACAGACTTCAGTTGCCAGCAGAGCTATCAGGTGTGCACGACGTCTTCCATGTCTCGATGTTGAGGAAGTATGTGGAGGACCCTACCCACATTCTGCACCACCAGCCACTCGACATCCAGCCCGACGCGTCCTACATCGCCAAACCAGTCGCCGTCATCGACACCAAGGAGAAGGTGCTTCGGGACCGAACCATTCAGTTCGTGAAGGTTCAGTGGGAGCATCACACTCCGGAGGAAGCTACTTGGGAGCTACGAGACCAGGTGGCAAGAGATTATCCACATCTTCTACCGCAGGTATGTCCCTACTTTGTTTTTACATTTGGGGACCAAATGTTTTAAAGGAGGGAGGAATGTGAGACCCCACCCCTGGTGGGCCCTCAATGTGAATACTATATATTAGCCTAAGTATTTTAATTATACTAATTATGGGACTTAGTGAGGGTAGCTATGTATTTTCCTAGGGTTAGACTAGTGGTGTAATTAGTAGAGTCAATAGGGGGTCTTTTGTTATTCTTAGAGTTAGTTAGTTTGTTAGAGGCCCTAGCTAGAGTTTTGTATTTACCATAGGGGGTTTGCACCAAAGAATCTTCTAGAAGCCCACCTAAAGACCTAAATACCCTCTACCCTAACCCTAATCCTATTCTAACCCCAAGGGCAATTTTGTCCCTAACCCAAAAACCCAACCTATATAAACAAAACCCTCCCCCTGCCCTAACAACTACTGTTCATCTCCTTTTTTCTCAAGTTTCAATCTCTTCTCTCTTCTTCTTCTTCTTCCCCAATTCCCTCCAACGAACCATCATCTCTCCTCCGATCTCTCTCTTCTTCTCCCCTCGCCCCAGAAATCCTCGACAGAAGGCCAGCCGAGACCAACCTGCACCATAAGAGCTACTGTCGAGACTTTTCTCTTTTCCCCTGTGGTTCTCTCTTTTCCTTCTACCTTCAATTGATCAAGGCAAGTGCACTGTGCTGGTAGTTTAGATTGCATGTTTCCTTCCTTTGATTGGCAGTAGAATTTCAATTTGTAATATATATGTTTAGATCGATCCTTGAGCATGTTTGTTTGGTTCCTTTGGCCGTTGATGGATGGGATTACCTCATTTGGATGATCAATGGCCGGTTGATGATGGGGGAATGATGTAGGAATGATTTATTTTGCTTCTGTAATGGTCTATGGAGAAACCCAGGAGAATTGGGTCACAGGAATGAGTTTCCGGAGATGGGTTCTTGTCATCTCGCAGTATTGAGATCGGAATCGAAGAAGGACCACCCTTGGTAGATCAGGACCCTACGTCTATGTGAGGGGGCCTGTGTGACCATAGGGTGCTACTTGATCTGGATTCTGATCAGAGGTGGACCACCATTCCTGTGCTTAATGAAGAAGAGTTGTGTCCTGTCGCAGAACTGGGTTCTGTAACAGAACACAACACTGATAGGAGAGATGGGCAGAGTCCAGCGATGGCCGAGCTCAGCATTTGCAGAGCCCAGCGGTTTGCCGAGCTCATTGTTATCACAGCTCAGCAACTGCCGAACTCAGTACTTGCAGAGCCCAGCGGTTGCCGAGCTCAGCGTTAGCGCAGCTCAGCAACTGCCGAGCTCAGCACTGGCCGAACTCAGCGATGGCTGGATTCAACACTAGCTGAACTCAGAGTTCTGCCGAGCATAATGGTCGATGAGATCTGCGTTTAGCCGAGCTAAGTGTCTAGGCCGAGCTCAGTGCTCAAAGCCGAGTTCAGTGTTACGGCCGAACTCAGTGTTATGGCCGAACTCAGTGTTTTACTGAGCTCAGCGCCAGACCGGGTTCCGTGCCAGACCGGACTTCGAGCTTAGCCGAACTCAGTGCTTAACCGAGCTGAGAGCTAAACCAATCTCAATGCCTAGCCGAACTCAATGCATTTTCTGAACTCAGTTGGGTGGCCGAACTGAGCTAGGCCCTTTGCCGAGCTGAGCTGGGTGGCCGAACTGAGTATCAATTGAGCTCCATTGCTTAGCCGAACTCCGAGATGGATTTCCAAAAAGGCGGGATTTCAACAAAGGAGACTAGAACCTGGGACATTCCCTTTAGCCAGAATTCTTAGTGTGCACGGCCAACTACCCTGGCCAGGGAGTTAGCCGAACTCACAGGAAGTTCTGGACAAACAGGCTTTGCCTGTAGGGTGTTTTTCCTTCTCTGGTCCCAGTGTGCCGAGCTGACCGCCCAGGCCAGGAGGTCGGCTGAGCACACTGTGTACAGTGACGATCCCCAGATTCTAATTTCTATTGTTGCAATCATATGTAGGGCCCATTGACCATTCAAATAGACTTCCATCACTGTGCCAGCCACGAGTCAATGGTACGGCTCAACCTTGACTCGTGGGGTCCACTAATTAAAGTCCAGGTTATGTAATCTAAGATGATTCGACCTTTATACGTTACCAAAATGATGCATATAACTTCTAAGCACCAAACACAATATTCCTTAGCATCTGTGGTTTCACTTAAAGATCGAATTACCTGAGATGGACCTGTATCCGAAAGTGGACCATTTACCTAGGTTGGACTGTTGCTATCTCCCTTTGATCCTTGTACTTGGAGATTCATCTCCCTCATACTATGACTATCACTCGATTGTCCTTATTATTGCTTATACCTGTTAATTAAATGGAAAATGGAGGACCTAAACCTAGGAATACGTAGAGGTGACCCGGTAATCTGATTTGGTGGATCATTGACCCGTGTCTGTGGCTAGGCGGGCCCTTTTTTTTTATGGCCTAAGTTGGATGGGAAATTACCCTAGAATGGAGAGGTTAGATTGTATGGGCTTGTGACCCATTATGGATGTAAATGGATCATATGTTATTGAACATGGACTTGTATATTATATGGACTGTTGTAGACCAGGCCATGTATTTGGTGGGCCTTGGTATGGATCCAATGATTGGAATTGGACTTGGACTATGATCCACAATTTGTATTGAGTACTGAGACCTCTTAGGGACTTTTGTTAGGACCTTGTTCACGCAAGGCAAAGCCTAGACAGACACAGACCTTTATTGTTTCCGAGTCGGCATAGACATTCACTCAGTTGATTTAAGCTCAGCCAGTTGGACTGATCATCACTGGTAGGAGCTATTGAGATTTGTTGTGTGGCTATCATGATGAGCACTGTTGGGACGGACGGTTGTGATGCCGGTTCCGGTCGTTGTGGATGATGTTGGTGATATTTTGCAGGGTTAGTAATCCCTAGCATTAGCTTAGGATCCCTACCGCGACTGTGTTCAGTATGGGAGGGCCGCGGCATAATATCCCGCGGTGACCAGCTTATGTGGATGTGCCATATTGTGTAGGTTTATTACGGTTATGCTTATTATGATTCTACATTGTTATCTTGCACGACTGCATAGCATATGTACCTTTGTTACTCTCTTAACTTTATACATGTCTCTACTCATTTTGATGCATACATTCTATATTATCTGCATATTGTGACTTGCCAGATCTTTAGATCTGACCCACTCTTGGTGCTTAGGTCTTGACCCCGAGTTCGAGGGCGATGCGTTCGCACTCGTTGAGGTGCCCGTAGCAGGCGACTACGGATGGGGGCCGGCCGACCATGAGGTCGAGCCGGAAGGTGGAGAGCCGACACTAGCTGCAGGGGTCTGAGTGTTCTTTTGTCTGGGTTTTGAGAGACATTTGTTGTGAGTTGGGTAGTAATGAAAAATATGTAATTAAACTTTGATTTGTTATCTCTATACATTTAGGCTGGACATCAGCCCATCTACATTTGACATATATACGATGATACCTTATGCTTCCGCTATCTCTGTATGGCTTCCGCTTATAATACGCTTCCGCAATAATAACTGTTGTTACATATTCGTTCAAAAAGTTTTAAATTGGACCTCACTGCGGACCTACGATCTTGGAAGTTCTCGGATTTTCCGGGAAGTAGCGCGCCAATTTCGGTACTTTGACGATTTTCTCGGTATCCGGAATTGGGGCGTTACAGCAAACATCGCCTTTAACGGCAAAATAAATGAAATCGCCCCTTACGGCATTTCAAAGTCATGTCTCTTTTCTTAAATATATGTGCAATGAAAACTCGAAAGATGTTTATTTCCTTTTCTATTTGTGAAGGTCGATTTCTGGATCACCATTTGCAATTCCAAGTAGAGTAGAAAATCTGACACACCCACCCACATAAAAAATGTTGATGCTCGCTTTGTCCTCCCGGGCACGAAAGGGTCGTACCCCACGGACTCTCACGTCCGCCGACCTCAGTAAGCGCGCACCGAGCGGCAGAAGCGCGGCCCATCACTAATCATGGGTATGCATGTGATCGACACTTTGATGTGCAACGCGGCAAAGTGACTACGGTGTCGTCAAGTAGTAAAGGACTAAAGAGTCTGGATGATCGATAACATGGAGAGAGGATGAAACAAGCAATGAATCCAATTAAAGTAGATTTGAACTAAGATATAACTAATATAGATAATTGAAGCGAACAATTAAAACTATTAAACTATGTAATGTAAATAATTAATTAACAATATAAAATATGAAATTAATAAGATCTAAGCTAATCTAAACAAGCTACACTAAACTAGTGGATGAATGGTTGTGGAAATGGAATATTTAAGGTGAAGATGTGGTGTGAAATGTGTAGGATTTTAAAACAAGTGATGTGAAATGTAGATCTAACAATCTAGAAGTGAAAATAACAAAGCAAATAAAGATTAAAATTAACAACAATTAAAATAATAGATTAGGCAATCCAAAATCCACTAAGTATATAATTAATCCAATCAATGCATGTTCTAGTTCAACTCTCAAATCTACAATCCAATTAGTAATATCTTGCCTAATTGGATTAGATGATACAACAATGAAGATTACAGTAAAGAAAATCAAAAGTCAAGATCCTAGATCATAACCTAACTACCATAACAATTAATCATCGATCAAAATCAAGCTACAAAAGATCGAAGATAAGGGCTTTAAAGCATGCTATGTAAGAGAACTTATTCCAACTACAAAGCATCAATTGAGATTATCCAAGCATCAAGTGTAGAAATAGAGCATGAGAAATGTGAGAGATTAGCACAATTATATCTAAAATCTACTAATCAATCAAGGTACAAGTAGGGAATTTAAACTAAAACATCCATGTAATTGAACTAATCACATTACTTAGTTTCAAAAGGAGAGCCTAGTCCAAGAGCTTTAGCCACTAAACATTAAGAAAGAGATTCAAATATTCATTAATGATCTTCAATTACACACTCTCTCTAGATTAGTTATACTTAAGCTCTTAATTACAATCTAAGAGTATAGAGAAGGTAAAATAAAATTGCTAAAAGACTAACTTGCCAAAAAATTTCCTCTCTCTACACAAACATTCTTCAAAAACATATGTGTTTTTTTGTATTATGTGGTTATTTAATTTGGAGACTTTTGATTGGCTAATATCCTTTCACATGGATTTGTGTCATGTAAAAAGATAAGCAATTGTTGGGGTTTGAACTCATAACCTATTTCATACCTACCCAAGCTCTAACCAATACACCAACCACTCCTTTGTGTTAGAAAATAACTTCTTTTATTCTTAGATTCTTCTCCTCTTGGTGCTTAGGTCTTGACCCCGAGTTCGAGGGCGATGCGTTCGCACTCGTTGAGGTGCCCGTAGCAGGCGACTACGGATGGGGGCCGGCCGACCATGAGGTCGAGCCGGAAGGTGGAGAGCCGACACTAGCTGCAGGGGTCTGAGTGTTCTTTTGTCTGGGTTTTGAGAGACATTTGTTGTGAGTTGGGTAGTAATGAAAAATATGTAATTAAACTTTGATTTGTTATCTCTATACATTTAGGCTGGACATCAGCCCATCTACATTTGACATATATACGATGATACCTTATGCTTCCGCTATCTCTGTATGGCTTCCGCTTATAATACGCTTCCGCAATAATAACTGTTGTTACATATTCGTTCAAAAAGTTTTAAATTGGACCTCACTGCGGACCTACGATCTTGGAAGTTCTCGGATTTTCCGGGAAGTAGCGCGCCAATTTCGGTACTTTGACGATTTTCTCGGTATCCGGAATTGGGGCGTTACAATTTTATGGTATCAGAGCGGGCAAGTCTCTAGGAAATAAAATACACTAGAAACTTTAGGACGTAGTGAGGATCTCAGTGTTGGGGTACGTATAGGGTCGATGGATCAGGTAGATGTTAGGAATTTTGTGTATTGCAATTTGATGGATGCATATCATTTTAATCATCATTTGATTTCTCACACTTGCATTATTTTAGAAAACATTGAAATCTTATTTTATCCATGCATTGTTTTTAAAATATGGTAAAACTCATGTTTTATGCATGAATTGGTTTTCATCTTGGATGCATTCAATTTGAAAAAGGATTTTTATAAATCAAGCAAGCCATTGTTTTAAAAGTTTGAAATCTTTTTGGCTTTTTATGTTTCATGTTTTTTAAACCGCTTAGAATTGATTTAAAACATGATTTCAAGCTTGATTTAGTGGCCCAATTGTCCCCACCTGAAAATACATTAAAATATGCAAAATAAGCATTTTTGGGGGAAATGGTCCAGGGGACCCGGTCGACCCGCAGTGTGGCCGGTCGACCGAGCCCATGGACCCGGTCGACCGAGCCCACTGCGGGTCGACCGGGAAAGAGCCAACGGCTCTTTTTTCAAACGGTCAGTTTTATGACCGTTGGAGGCCAGGTCGACCGGGGCTTTTATGGGGTCGACCGGGCACTCGCAGAACTCAACTTTTTGAGTATAAAAAGGGGTTCATTCCCATTTAAAGTAAGTTGAACATTTTGGAGCTTCCAAGCCATCTTTGAGGAGTTTGGAGACAAGATAAAGGGGATGAACTAAGAGAGATCAAGAGGGTCATTAGTAAAGCTCAAGCTTGGATTAATGAAGTTAAATCACTAAGTAAGCTTTACCTCTCTTTATCATTTGTTATATGCTTTGTTTTAAATCTTGGTAAATGATTTTTAGCATGATAACAATGATGTTTTGAATCCTTATCTATTTAATCTTTGATCTATTTGTATTGGATTCTACTTCTTGATTCAAACCTAGTTTGTTTTATAAACTTTGTTAATCATGCTTTGCAAAATCCTTGATTCCTTTTATGGCATGATTCATTTACTTGTTTGAATCTTCATTGTTGTTTTCAATCTCTTTAGAACTTTAGTTAAACCTTTGTTTTTGAAAACAACATTGCACATGCATCACTTGATTAATCTTAATCATTTTCATACAACTTGTGATCTTTAGATTTTCATATCATTCACAAGTTTGTAATTGTTCAAGTGATTTGCATTTGACTTCAATCATATCTTTTATGTGCTTTAAACTTTGAAATGCTTTAAGCATAAAATTCATTGGTCTTAATTTTAACTTGATTGAAGTTCTACACACACACACACCCCATGAGCATTCATCTTTGCATTTCTTAGTGTGTTGTGTGAGTTTGTTTTTCACTTTCACATCCGCCTATTTAGAGGCAATTTATTAGAGCTTAAATTGTAATCTCATAAGAGTGTTTTGTGAAGACACTTTCTTTGAGAGAAATCATTTGTTGTAAGGTTATTGCTTAGCCATTGAAAAGCATCTTGTATAGGTTGTTGTTAAGCCTTGAAAAACAACATTGTAAGGTTATTGCTTATCCTTGGAAAGCATATTGTAGAGGTTATTGCTTAGCCTTTTTGAAAAGCATAATAGTGGAAATCCGGTGGGGTGTTGGATACACAAGCCGGTAGTGGATGTAGGCATTGAGGCCGAACCACTATAAATGATGGTGTTATGGTGATTGCAATGTGGTGATTGTTTATTTAAGCTTCCGCATATTGTTTGTTTAATCATCACATGTGACTAGTTGTTTTAAAGAAATTAAAATTGGTCATAATTGGTCACTAAGTGTAGCTCACCCTATATACCCCCCCTCTAGGGTTAGGATCCCAAGGACTTTCAATTGGTATCAGAGCCACGTGCTCTATATTAGGATCAAGTGTTTGGAACTCTTGATTAGGTGTAAAAACCTAGAGTTAAAACCCTAGTGTTGTTTTTCATGAAAATCATTAGAATGGATTCCACTAGTTTAGACTTTGTAGATTCTTGTGTAGATTCCTCTAGACCCCTCCTTCTTCCATCTATTGGAGATTCTAACATTAAAATTAATGAATCTAAATCTAAATTAAAAGAAGAAGAATATGATGAAAATGAAGCTTATGAGGAATTGTACACATGGTCCTTAGAGCTTTCTAAGAAGAATAAAAGATTAAAAGAAGAATCTAAAAGACTAAACCAAGAATTAGTCTCTTCAAAAGATGAACTTAGAGAAAAAGAAGAATTAATAAATTGTGCAGAATCTAAGTTCATGATCTCTTTGCATAACCTATATAATGCTCAAGATGAATTAAAAGATTTAAAGATAGGTTATGACAATCTTAATAAGGAAAATTCTAAATTAAGAGATCAAAGGCAAGATAAAGACATTAACAATCTTGAATCCAAGTTAACTATCTCTAAAGAAAATTTATCTAATGCTCAAAATAATTTAAACACCTTAGAACTTGGATCTAATGTTGTTAATGAACTTGAAATGAAGTTAAAACTTGCCAATGAAGAGCTAATCAAATTTAAGGGAATTGAACAAGAACTAACTAAAGTTAAAAATGAGAATTCAACCCTTAAAACCAAAGTCACTCAACTTGAAACATACAAACAAAAGTATGAGTGCAAATTTACCCAAAGTGAAGAAAGATTGGAAAAGTTATTTAAATTGGGTAAATCAAAAGGAGATAGGACGGGTCTTGGATTTGATAGGAATATTTCTCATGACCCTAAATTCACCAACACTTTTGTGAAAGGTGAGTCCTCATTCTCTAGTACTCATTCCTCCTTGCCCAAAACTAAATGTAATTATTGTGGCATTGAAGGACATTTTAGGTTTGAGTGCAAATCAAGGAGAAGCAATGTGTCTAAACCCATCTTTGAACCAAAGAAAGTAAAATCAAATTCTATGATGGTTAAGACACTAAAAACCAAGGAAGACTCCAAGAAGACTAAACAAGTAAAACCTATTAAAAAGGAGTCTCCTAAAATAGATTCTAAAAAGTTTAAACAAGTTAAACCAACTTTAAAAGAATCTATAAATAAAAAGCTTCTCAATCTATCTCCCTTAAATCAAAACATGAAAGAACTTTTGAAGAAAGTTGCAAAGTTAAATCTAAAATTCAAAAGTCAAATAAAGGGAGAAAATAAGAAGAAAAGAAAAATGGCTCAATCCCCTAAGAAGAAAAGTCACCAACCTCAAAAGACTAATCACCATCCTAAGCCAAATTTAGTTAAATCTAAACATCATGGTGATAAGTCTAAATTGAAAACTTATCAAGTTAAATCTCCATTAGTTGGTAAGACTTTTAATATAGACCTCAAAGTCCAACCATCTCAAGACCTTAGGTGGATTCCCAAAGTTAGATACTTAGACAAACCTTAAGGCCTTGGACCTCATTGACCAACCTATCCTTTATAGGTAAATCTTTTTGTTGGTCATGATTGCATTTGCATTTATGTTCTTTCATTAGTTACATTACT
Source organism: Litsea cubeba (assembly GCA_012931725.1). Taxonomy (NCBI): domain Eukaryota; kingdom Viridiplantae; phylum Streptophyta; class Magnoliopsida; order Laurales; family Lauraceae; genus Litsea; species Litsea cubeba. The sequence continues at coordinate 11,809,187 of CM022950.1, read as the reverse complement.
TTATATGCAAATGTTTATTTGTTCCATGTATGGTTGTGTTCTTTAAGTCATTTTTGTAGTTACCATACTAGAACCCAAAAATCCATCCTTTATGCTTTCTAGTTATTATTTGATATGGATGGTTATGTTGTTGATTCATGTGTATTTTCCTTGTTATGTCATTCTTATACATGTTTCAACTTCATAGTAGTGCTTGATCATATGAACCTCTTTGAAATCCATTCCTTGTATTTCTTAGTTATATCTATTGTTTGATGGATGTCTTAGATGTTGAATTCATATGATCTTGACACTTTGAAAATTGCATATTCAACTAAGTTATATCTTTTTATGCAATTTCTCATGTTCATCACTATGCTTATTAGTTATATCATTAAAGTGATGAATATTCATTTATGTTGCTTGATGGAATCTTGTGTTTGTCACATGCTTGCTCTCAAACATGTTCCATATTCAATTGGTAATCAAATGATATCATTTTCAATTAGTATAACTTCCAATTGATGTTATATATTTGTGATAAACCTTGTGCACATTGGATTAAACTTGATAGTAATATGTCTTTGTTCCATGTCACATTCCATTAGCTTCATAAATGGTCATGTTTGCCACCTCTCTTGCTTATTTGGTTAAATCTCGTGACCACCATGTTTATGTGTTAATAATCTTGGTTGGTTAATGATTGAGGTAGGCATCATGGTTTGATTTTCATTTCACTCATCTTACACTTGATAGTCATATTTTATGATTGAGTGAAATGATTTCAAAATTTACATAGCATATGATTTTCATAGTTATATTATTTGATGCTATGTTTAGTAAAACCCCTTATCATCATGGATAGCTCTAACTTGGATTAATCCTTCTAGTTACATTCCTTAAGTCCATTTTAGAGTGATTGAGCTAATAAGTCATACTCTTAAATCTCAATTGATATGGTTCTTATTTCAATTGGTATCCATGATAGATTAACCTTTTGACCTTGCTCTTCAACTTTCCTTAAGCTTATAGGTCAATTGGTTTCTCTCCAATTTGGTAATTTGATCATTGAGCCTTATAGTTAATCATTATCAATTGGTATCTAATCCTTCCCTTGAAGTTATCCCTCAATTGGTTAAACCATCTTCTTCTTGCATCTAATAGTTATATTCTTGTCAAAAGTATGACAAAAGAAGATTATGGATTGAGGGGGAGTAAACCTTCTAAGGAAGCATTAGAGATGATCAAATTCACCATTGCTATTCCCTTATAGCTTACTCACATGCATAATAGCCTGTTAAGTATTTCATTTTCGATTTCATTTGTTAACAGGTGCTACTAAAGGTATTTTCCTTGTTTCATGTGTGTAGGTACCTTTCTTCAATTGCTACCTTTGCAATTTAATGGCAAAGGGGGAGAAAGGATTAAGGGGGAGAAAATGCTCTAGCTACCCAAAAAGGGAGAAAGATCAAAGGGGGAGAGAGCATTCAATGGCAAAGGGAGAGAAAGACCAAGGAGAGAGAGTGCTTGGTCTAAGGGGGAGAGAAGATAAAAGAAAGAAAGCTTGGAGCTAAGGACAAGAAGAATGAAGATCAAAAGAGCTAAAGCCCAAGCTAAGTGAAGGAGCATCCGAAGATTTCAAGTAGTGTCAAGCCAAGGAGCTGAAGACTTAGTGTGAGGTTTAGTGTTAAGTTAAGGTTTGCCATCAAATTGCAAAGGGGGAGATTGTTAGGAATTTTGTGTATTGCAATTTGATGGATGCATATCATTTTAATCATCATTTGATTTCTCACACTTGCATTATTTTAGAAAACATTGAAATCTTATTTTATCCATGCATTGTTTTTAAAATATGGTAAAACTCAGGTTTTATGCATGAATTGGTTTTAATCTTGGATGCATTCAATTTGAAAAAGGATTTTTATAAATCAAGCAAGCCATTGTTTTAAAAGTTTGAAATCTTTTTGGCTTTTTATGTTTCATGTTTTTTAAACCGCTTAGAATTGATTTAAAACATGATTTCAAGCTTGATTTAGTGGCCCAATTGTCCCCACCTGAAAATACATTAAAATATGCAAAATAAGCATTTTTGGGGGAAATGGTCCAGGGGACCCGGTCGACCCGCAGTGTGGCCGGTCGACCGAGCCCATGGACCCGGTCGACCGAGCCCACTGCGGGTCGACCGGGAAAGAGCCAACGGCTCTTTTTTCAAACGGTCAGTTTTATGACCGTTGGAGGCCAGGTCGACCGGGGCTTTTATGGGGTCGACCGGGCACTCGCAGAACTCAACTTTTTGAGTATAAAAAGGGGTTCATTCCCATTTAAAGTAAGTTGAACATTTTGGAGCTTCCAAGCCATCTTTGAGGAGTTTGGAGACAAGATAAAGGGGATGAACTAAGAGAGATCAAGAGGGTCATTAGTAAAGCTCAAGCTTGGATTAATGAAGTTAAATCACTAAGTAAGCTTTACCTCTCTTTATCATTTGTTATATGCTTTGTTTTAAATCTTGGTAAATGATTTTTAGCATGATAACAATGATGTTTTGAATCCTTATCTATTTAATCTTTGATCTATTTGTATTGGATTCTACTTCTTGATTCAAACCAAGTTTGTTTTATAAACTTTGTTAATCATGCTTTGCAAAATCCTTGATTCCTTTTATGGCATGATTCATTTACTTGTTTGAATCTTCATTGTTGTTTTCAATCTCTTTAGAACTTTAGTTAAACCTTTGTTTTTGAAAACAACATTGCACATGCATCACTTGATTAATCTTAATCATTTTCATACAACTTGTGATCTTTAGATTTTCATATCATTCACAAGTTTGTAATTGTTCAAGTGATTTGCATTTGACTTCAATCATATCTTTTATGTGCTTTAAACTTTGAAATGCTTTAAGCATAAAATTCATTGGTCTTAATTTTAACTTGATTGAAGTTCTACACACACACACACCCCATGAGCATTCATCTTTGCATTTCTTAGTGTGTTGTGTGAGTTTGTTTTTCACTTTCACATCCGCCTATTTAGAGGCAATTTATTAGAGCTTAAATTGTAATCTCATAAGAGTGTTTTGTGAAGACACTTTCTTTGAGAGAAATCATTTGTTGTAAGGTTATTGCTTAGCCATTGAAAAGCATCTTGTATAGGTTGTTGTTAAGCCTTGAAAAACAACATTGTAAGGTTATTGCTTATCCTTGGAAAGCATATTGTAGAGGTTATTGCTTAGCCTTTTTGAAAAGCATAATAGTGGAAATCCGGTGGGGTGTTGGATACACAAGCCGGTAGTGGATGTAGGCATTGAGGCCGAACCACTATAAATGATGGTGTTATGGTGATTGCAATGTGGTGATTGTTTATTTAAGCTTCCGCATATTGTTTGTTTAATCATCACATGTGACTAGTTGTTTTAAAGAAATTAAAATTGGTCATAATTGGTCACTAAGTGTAGCTCACCCTATTCACCCCCCCTCTAGGGTTAGGATCCCAAGGACTTTCAGTAGAATCAGTGTAGTCCTAAGTGTTGGACTTAAACTAACCTAATTTCTTTCTCTTAACAGATGTCTAGAGAAAGTTCTCCATCACATATGATACCAGCAGTCGGCAGTTCGCCAGACTTCGAGCAGCGTTTCCAGAGGTTCTTACAGGCCTTCCTCGTTTCCCAGGAGGCCCAGGCGTCGGCGCAGCAGCAGCAGGCCGAGGATTTTGCCCAATTCCAGACGCAAGTCTTGGACATCATGGACAGAGTGGCTCAGCCAGGCCCAGCAGCGGCATCCGTTCGGGAGGCAGACCCGAACGTCATATTTGAGAGGTTCCTCAAAAGAGGACCGCCTGAGTTCACTGGCGCCGATGACCCGCTGGTGGCCGACGAGTGGATCGTGCGGATGGAGAAGATCTTCAAGGTCTTCGAGTGCACCGGTCAGCAGAGAGTGCAGTTGGCCGCTTATATGTTTCGGGGAGTCGCGGAGGACTGGTGGAGGACGATTCAGCGTCATTTCGAGGCGATAGGAGACGAGATCGCTTGGACTGCATTCAGGGCGGACTTCCTTCGGAAGTTCATACCATCTCACGTCAGAGACCGCAAGCTGCGGGAATTTCAGGCGCTGGTGCAAGGCAGCATGACTGTCTACCAGTATGAGGTTCGCTTCACCCAGCTTTCTCGGTTTGCAGAGGCCCTGATCACACCTGAGTCCGAGAGGATCCGTCGGTTCGTCGATGGGCTGAGAGACGACATTCAGCTTAACATGTCTTGCATTGAGATTCACACTTATGAGGAGGCTTTGAGGAGAGCTTACTGGGCAGAGGAGCGTCTGCAGCGGATAGAGGCCAGTCAGCAGCAGAGGCGAGTTAGAGCCGCCTTGGTCAGACCGCAGCCCTTGCCCATACAGCAGCGGCCATTCCAGAGACAGAGGCCAGCAGGCCAGGCCAGGCAGCATCAGTATCAGCGGCAGCCTCATCAGCAGCAGCAGCGTGGGCCCAGAGTATGCTATGACTGTGGGGAGACTAAACACATCTCCAGATTTTGCCCATTCAGAGGAGGACAGCCTCAGGCCCCGATGCTTCAGCTTCCAGCACCACCGAGAGCACCAGCTCCAGCTCCACCTGTTCAGCAGATTGCACCGGCACCCCAGCCACCTCAGCAGCAGTACCGTGCCCAGCAGCAGGCACGTGGACCCCAGCAGCCCAGGGGACAGCACTACCAGAGGGGACGATACCAGAGGCCCCATGGACAGCAGCGACAGCAGCAGAGACCTCAGGCTGTAGGTCAGGCATTTGCACTCACACATGAGGAGGCCGAAGCTGCAGGGAACGTCGTCGAAGGTACTCTTTCTATTTGTGATCAGATTGCTAGAGTATTGTTTGATCCTGGTGCGACACATTCCTATGTGTCTTCTGCTGTTGCTTTAGTTCTTGGTGGGGTAGGAGAGGAGTTGCCTTACACGCTAGTTGTGTCTACGCCCGTGGGCAAGAGGGTAGTGTGTCAGACTTACCACCCCAGATGCCGAGTGCAGATCGGGGAGTACATTATGTTTGCAGATTTGATCGTGTTACCCATGCATGACTTCGACGTTATCTTGGGGATGGATTGGTTGGCCAGATATCGAGCGGTGATGGACTGCTTCGAGAAGATAGTCAGACTTACTATCGACGGTTCAGATGCCACGATCGAGTTTGTGGGTGAGAGGAGACCACCCAGCACTAGGTTGATTTCAGCACTGAAGGCAGAGAGGCTAGTGAGATCAGGTTGCGAGGGCTACATTGCATTCATCTCAGAGGACAAGAAGTCCAAGGGAGTCGAGGAGATCCCAGTCGTTTGCGAGTTTCCAGACGTGTTTCCCGACGAGATCCCAGGATTGCCTCCAGTCAGAGAGATCGACTTCACCATCGAGCTTGTGCCAGGCACCGCACCGATTTCCAGAGCTCCTTATCGCATGGCACCAGCAGAGCTGCGAGAGTTGAAGACCCAGTTGCAAGAGCTGATGGACAAGGGCTTCATCAGACCGAGCATGTCACCTTGGGGAGCACCTGTACTCTTCGTGAAGAAGAAGGATGGATCGATGAGGATGTGCATCGACTACAGGCAGCTGAACCAGGCAACAGTGAAGAACAAGTATCCTCTTCCCCGGATCGACGAGCTTTTCGACCAGCTTCAGGGAGCGCAGTACTTTTCGAAGGTGGACCTGAGATCGGGATACCATCAGCTGCGAGTCAGAGAGCAGGATGTGCAGAAGACAGCATTTCGTACTCGTTACGGACACTATGAGTTCCTCGTGATGCCGTTCGGGTTGACGAATGCGCCGGCAGTATTCATGGCCCTGATGAACAAGATCTTCGCCCCGTACCTCGACAGCTTTACAGTGGTGTTCATCGACGACGTGTTGGTCTACTCCAAGTCCAGAGAGGAGCACGAGCAGCATTTGAGGACGTCTCTACAGTTGCTACGTGATAACCAGCTGTACGCGAAGCTCAGCAAGTGCGAGTTCTGGTTAGAGCAAGTAGTCTTCCTCGGACATATCATCTCCAGAGACGGCCTAGCTGTGGATCCAGCAAAGATCGAGGCAGTAGTGAACTGGGAGAGACCGAAGAATGTCACAGAAGTTCGGAGTTTCCTTGGCTTAGCAGGCTACTATCGCAGATTTGTCAAGAGTTTCTCTTCGATTTCAGCCCCTTTGACCAAGCTGACGAGGAAGGACGTACCGTTCGTATGGACCGATGCATGCGAGGACAGCTTTCAAGAGCTGAAGGAGAGACTGACGTCAGCACCGATCTTATCTTTACCTTCTGGTTCAGGCGGTTTCGTTGTCTTCACCGACGCTTCAGGGACCGGTCTTGGTTGTGTTTTGATGCAGGAGGGCAAAGTCATTGCCTATGGATCACGTCAGCTGAAGGAACACGAGAAGAAGTATGCCACTCACGACCTGGAGCTTGCAGCAGTCGTGTTCGCACTGAAGATGTGGCGGCATTACCTCTACGGAGAGAAGTTCGAAGTCCATTCAGATCATCGCAGTTTGCAGTACCTGTTCACTCAGCATGACCTCAACAACCGTCAGAGGCGTTGGATGGAGTACATCAAGGACTACGACTTCCCTATCAAATACCATCCGGGTAAGGCGAACGTCGTAGCAGATGCTTTGAGCAGGAAGACCGCCCTAGTCAGTTTCCTAGCAGCAGAGGGCGTGTGGACCGATGTCTTCAGTGACTTGGATGTCCAGTTTCAGCCGCTCAGCGACAGAATTATGCTTGCTACCATGTCTGCATGGGAACCGGAGTTGCTTGGAGAGGTCAAGGACAGTCAACGCAGCGATCCCAAGCTTGTCAAAGTGATTGAGCAGATTGACCAGAGACCAGAGTTCAGACTGATTGGTGGAGTACTCTACTATCAGGACAGGCTGTGTGTACCAGACGTCCAGGAGCTAAAGGACCAGATCTTAGCAGATGCACACCACAGCAGATATTCGATTCACCCGGGCAGCACCAAAATGTACAGGAACCTGAGGAGCTACTACTGGTGGAACAACATGAAGAAAGAGATTGCAGGCTATGTGGCCAGATGTCTGACGTGTCAACAAATCAAAGCCGAGCACCAGAAGCCACCAGGGCTACTTCATCAGCTCGAGATACCTCAGTGGAAGTGGGAGCATATTAGCCATGGATTTTATTGCAGGACTTCCAGCTACCAGGAGACGCAGTGATGGCATTTGGGTGATCGTGGACAGGCTGACCAAGTCAGCTCACTTCTTGCCAGTGTCGATGAGAGCAGGACTCGACGTCCTTGCTAAGCTGTACGTGGATAAGATCGTCTCTTTGCACGGAGTTCCAGCTTCGATTGTTTCAGACCGAGATCCACGCTTCACTTCTCACTTTTGGGATAGTCTTCAGCGAGCTTTGGGTACCAAGTTGAGCTTCAGCACAGCCTATCATCCTCAGACAGACGGACAGACAGAGCGCACCAACCAGACCTTGGAGGATATGTTGCGAGCTTGTGTCCTAGACTACAAGGAGAACTGGGAGGATTCCTTGCCACTCTGTGAGTTTGCCTACAACAACAGTTACCACTCAAGCATCAAGATGGCACAGTTCGAGCGTTGTACGGCAGGAAGTGCAAGACCCCAGTCTGTTGGGAGGAAGTTGGTGTCAGGAGTTTCCACGGACCATCTATCGTCGGCGACACCAGTGAGAAGATCCACCAGATAGTGGAGAACCTGAAGATTAGCCGCAGTCGACAGAAGAGCTATGCAGACAACCGACGCAGACCCCTCGAGTTCCAGAAGGGAGACCGTGTCTTCCTGAAGGTTTCCCCAGCTCGAGGCACCCTCAGATTCGGCGAGAAGGGCAAGTTAGCACGGAGGTACGTTGGACCCTTTGAGATCAAGGCTAGGATCGGAGATGTCGCCTACAGACTTCAGTTGCCAGCAGAGCTATCAGGTGTGCACGACGTCTTCCATGTCTCGATGTTGAGGAAGTATGTGGAGGACCCTACCCACATTCTGCACCACCAGCCACTCGACATCCAGCCCGACGCGTCCTACATCGCCAAACCAGTCGCCGTCATCGACACCAAGGAAAAGGTGCTTCGGGACCGAACCATTCAGTTCGTGAAGGTTCAGTGGGAGCATCATACTCCGGAGGAAGCTACTTGGGAGCTACGAGACCAGGTGGCAAGAGATTATCCACATCTTCTACCGCAGGTATGTCCCTACTTTGTTTTTACATTTGGGGACCAAATGTTTTAAAGGAGGGAGGAATGTGAGACCCCACCCCTGGTGGGCCCTCAATGTGAATTTGATACTATATATTAGCCTAAGTATTTTAATTATACTAATTATGGGACTTAGTGAGGGTAGCTATGTATTTTCCTAGGGTTAGACTAGTGGTGTAATTAGTAGAGTCAATAGGGGGTCTTTTGTTATTCTTAGAGTTAGTTAGTTTGTTAGAGGCCCTAGTTAGAGTTTTGTATTTACCATAGGGGGTTTGCACCAAAGAATCTTCTAGAAGGTCACCTAAAGACCTAAATACCCTCTACCCTAACCCTAATCCTATTCTAACCCCAAGGGCAATTTTGTCCCTAACCCAAAAACCCAACCTATATAAACAAAACCCTCCCCCTGCCCTAACAACTACTGTTCATCTCCTTTTTCCTTTCTCTCAAGTTTCAATCTCTTCTCTCTTCTTCTTCTTCTTCCCCAATTCCCTCCAACGAACCATCATCTCTCCTCCGATCTCTCTCTTCTTCTCCCCTCGCCCCAGAAATCCTCGACAGAAGGCCAGCCGAGACCAACCTGCACCATAAGAGCTACTGTCGAGACTTTTCTCTTTTCCCCTGTGGTTCTCTCTTTTCCTTCTACCTTCAATTGATCAAGGCAAGTGCACTGTGCTGGTAGTCTAGATTGCATGTTTCCTTCCTTTGATTTGCAGTAGAATTCAATTTGTAATATATATGTTTAGATCGATCCTTGAGCATGTTTGTTTGGTTCCTTTGGCCATTGATGGATGGGATTACCTCATTTGGATGATCAATGGCCGGTTGATGATGGGGGAATGATGTAGGAATGATTTATTTTGCTTCTGTAATGGTCTATGGAGAAACCCAGGAGAATTGGGTCACAGGAATGAGTTTCCGGAGATGGGTTCTTGTCATCTCGCAATATTGAGATCGGAATCGAAGAAGGACCACCCTTGGTAGATCAGGACCCTACGTCTATGTGAGGGGGCCTGTGCGACCATAGGGTGCTACTTGATCTGGATTCTGATCAGAGGTGGACCACCATTCCTGTGCTTAATGAAGAAGAGTTGTGTCCTGTCGCAGAACTGGGTTCTGTAACAGAACACAACACTGATAGGAGAGATGGGCAGAGTCCAGCGATGGCCGAGCTCAGCATTTGCAGAGCCCAGCGGTTGCCGAGCTCAGTGTTATCACAGCTCAGCAACTGCCGAACTCAGTACTTGCAGAGCCCAGCGGTTGCCGAGCTCAGCGTTAGCGCAGCTCAGCAACTGCCGAGCTCAGCACTGGCCGAACTCAGCGATGGCTGGATTCAACACTAGCTGAACTCGAGAGTTCTGCCGAGCATAATGGTCGATGAGATCCGCGTTTAGCCGAGCTAAGTGTCTAGGCCGAGCTCAGTGCTCAAGCCGAGTTCAGTGTTACGGCCGAACTCAGTGTTATGGCCGAACTCAGTGTTTTACTGAGCTCAGCGCCAGACCGGGTTCCGTGCCAGACCGGACTTCGAGCTTAGCCGAACTCAGTGCTTAACCGAGCTGAGAGCTAAACCAATCTCAATGCCTAGCCGAACTCAATGCATTTTCTGAACTCAGTTGGGTGGCCGAACTGAGCTAGGCCCTTTGCCGAGCTGAGCTGGGTGGCCGAATTGAGTATCAATTGAGCTCCATTGCTTAGCCGAACTCCGAGATGGATTTCCAAAAAGGCGGGATTTCAACAAAGGAGACTAGAACCTGGGACATTCCCTTTAGCCAGAATTCTTAGTGTGCACGGCCAACTACCCAGGCCAGGGAGTTAGCCGAACTCACAGGAAGTTCTGGACAAACAGGCTTTGCCTATAGGGTGTTTTTCCTTCTCTGGTCCCAGTGTGCTGAGCTGACCGCCCAGGCCAGGAGGTCGGCTGAGCACACTGTGTACAGTGACGATCCCCAGATTCTAATTTCTATTGTTGCAATCATATGTAGGGCCCATTGACCATTCAAATAGACTTCCATCACTGTGCCAGCCACGAGTCAATGGTACGGCTCAACCTTGACTCGTGGGGTCCACTAATTAAAGTCCAGGTTATGTAATCTAAGATGACTCGACCTTTATACGTTACCAAAATGATGCATATAACTTCTAAGCACCAAACACAATATTCCTTAGCATCTGTGGTTTCACTTAAAGATCGAATTACCTGAGATGGACCTGTATCCGAAAGTGGACCATTTACCTAGGTTGGACTGTTGCTATCTCCCTTTGATCCTTGTACTTGGAGATTCATCTCCCTCATACTATGACTATCACTCTATTGTCCTTATTATTGCTTATACCTGTTAATTAAATGGAAAATGGAGGACCTAAACCTAGGAATACGTAGAGGTGACCCGGTAATTTGATTTGGTGGATCATTGACCCGTGTCTGTGGCTAGGCGGGCCCTTTTTTATGGCCTAAGTTGGTTGTGAATTACCCTAGAATGGAGAGGTTAGATTGTATGGGCTTGTGACCCATTGTGGATGTAAATGGATCATATGTTATTAAACATGGACTTGTATATTATATGGACTGTTGTAGACCAGGCCATGTATTTGGTGGGCCTTGGTATGGACCCAATGATTGGATTTGGACTTGGACTATGATCCATAGGTCGCATTGAGTACTTGGACCTCTTAGGGACTTTTGTTAGGACCTTGTTCACGCAAGGCAAAGCCTAGACAGACACAGACCTTTATTGTTTCCGAGTCGGCATAAACATTCACTCAGTTGATTTAAGCTCAGCCAGTTGGACTGATCATCACTGGTAGGAGCTATTGAGATTTGTTGTGTGGCTATCATGATGAGCACTGTTGGGACGGACGGTGTGATGCCGGTTCCGGTCGTTGTGGATGATGTTGGTGATATTTTGCAGGGTTAGTAATCCCTAGCATTAGCTTAGGATCCCTACCGCGACTGTGTTCAGTATGGGAGGGCCGCGGCATAATATCCCGCGGTGACCAGCTTATGTGGATGTGCCATATTGTGTAGGTTTATTACTGTTATGCTTATTATGATTCTACATTGTTATCTTGCACGACCGCATAGCATATGTACCTTTGTTACTCTCTTAACTTTATACATGTCTTTACTCATTTTGATGCATACATTCTATATTATCTGCATATTGTGACTTGCCAGATCTTTAGATCTGACCCACTCTTGGTGCTTAGGTCTTGACCCCGAGTTCGAGGGCGATGCGTTCGCACTCGTTGAGGTGCCCGTAGCAGGCGACTACGGATGGGGGCCGGCCGACCATGAGGTCGAGCCGGAAGGTGGAGAGCCGACACTAGCTGCAGGGGTCTGAGTGTTCTTTTGTCTGGGTTTTGAGAGACATTTGTTGTGAGTTGGGTAGTAATGAAAAATATGTAATTAAACTTTGATTTGTTATCTCTATACATTTAGGCTGGACATCGGCCCATCTACATTTGACATATATACGATGATACCTTATGCTTCCGCTATCTCTGTATGGCTTCCGCTTATAATACGCTTCCGCAATAATAACTGTTGTTACATATTCGTTCAAAAAGTTTTAAATTGGACCTCACTGCGGACCTACGATCTTGGAAGTTCTTGAATTTTCCGGGAAGTAGCGCGCCAATTTCGGTACTTTGACGATTTTCTCGGTATCCGGAATTGGGGCGTTACATTCGCTCTGGAGGAACCACCTGAAAAGGATGGAAAAGAAAAAGATCAAACATCAAAATGACAGAGTCTCGCTAAAAAAATCTGGCGAAATTTTGACATGATAACGGGGCAATTCCGAAGAAAAGGAACTATCCCGAAAGAAATAAAAAGCTTGAAGATGGGCTCAACATCGCTGCGAGCTCCGAAACTCCAAACTTTCGAAACCTCAAAGTCTCCGCAAAATCAGGAAGGGCTCAACATCACTGCGAGCTCCAAGTTCCCAAATTTGCAAAAACTTTCAGGTATGCTATCACATCATGCTACAAATTTAATTTACAAATTGAATGCATGCATGAACATCTAGGTTTGCAAAAAAAAAAAAATGCATTATCATGATGAGCAAAAAGAAAAAAAGAAAAGAAAAAGAAACTTTCTCTAAAAAAAAAAGAGGGGAAAGAAAAGAAAAAAAAAACAAAAAAAGAAAGAAAAGAAACTCTCTCAAAAAAAAAAGGGGAGGGAAAGAAAAAAAAAAGAAAAAAAAATGAGGGCTGGCCCACAGGCCGTGGCCCACAGGCCACGTGGCCGTACGGCCAGATCCGTACGGATCTGTCCGTACGGCCCACCCAAAAAAAAAAACATGAAGAAAAAAGAAAAGAAAAGAAAGCAAAAAAAAAAAAAAAAACCGTGTGAAAAAAAAGGGGAGGCAAACACGTGGAAAAGAAAAAAAAAAGAAGAAAAGAAAAGAAAGAAACAAAAAAAAAGGGGAAAGAAAGAAAGATCTTTTATTTTTTCCTACAATGGAGTTTTCTTGAAAAAGGGAACTTACTTGAAGCCATTGATGGAGAAGAAGAAGAAAAGTCTTGAAGATCTTGAAGAAGAAAAGCTCTTGGTCTTGAAGCCCTCTTGAGATTATTGCAAAAGAAAGTAATAAGAGCAAGAGATCCAACCTTCTCTTTGCTTTTATAGAGGAGAGCAAACCAACGAAGGAAAGAAGAAAGAGGTAAGTGTTACTAATTAGTAACCTTACCAAAAGAAAGAGATTAGAAAGATTCTTTCCCAAAAGAAAGATATCTTGAAGGATTTTCTCCCAAAAAGAAATCTATGACGGATTCTTTCCCAAAAGAAAGATATCTTGAGATATTCTATCCCAAAAATAAAGGGATCATGAGAGATTCTCTCCAAGTAAAGATATTCTTGGATATTCTCTATCCAAATGAGATATTTTTGGACATTCTTTACAAAAATGACACCATATGGGAGCTAAGCTATTTCAAAAGCTTAAGGTCCCATGGGTTAGCCCATATGAGCCAGGTTTGACCACCTAGGCACAAAAAAAAAAAAAAAAAAAAAAATTTTGGGCTTTTAGTCAAAGAGAAATCCCTCTTACCAAGAGCATACAAAAATGGTTCCATGCCTCTTTTGAGTTGATTGGACCATACAAAAGAAAATTCCAAGCCCCATGAGCTTCCAAAAATCAAACCATCCAGCCTCATCTACCAAATTGAGCCAAAATCTTGAAATTGACAAACCAAAAAACCAAAACCTGATCCCCTAACTTGCCACATACAGCCTGTTAGGTCACAAGATCAAAACCAAAATTGATCCCCCAACATTCCACATACAGCTTGTTGGGTCACACGATCAAAACCAAACCCGACCCCCTAACCTGCCACATATAGCCTGTTAGGTCACAAGGTCAAAACCCAAATCCACATCCCTGATGTCATCTTCAAAACTTTGCCTCGAGATGGTACGTGATCCCTTTCACTACCATAAAATTCCCCTGGAAGCTCAAAAGGCTACAAATACCAAAAAGAAAGACTGCTCAAAGACTCTTGGTCAAGTCACAGGCTCTCCTTCAAAAATCTCTTCGAGGCACATCGACTACAAAAGTTAAGCAACTCGCCGCTGTACCTCGAGGGGGCATTTGTTGACACCAAAAATGTCACTTTGCCTTTTCAAGATCCAAAGAGCTACATGAAGTCGCAACCTGCCATAAATAGGCAATGCTGCTTCCAAAAATCAAATCTTGTCAGAATCAAACAAAAACTGCAAGATTCTTCCAGACAGCCAAAAGAGGAGTACACAAGAAGTTTCGGGCCATTTCAAAATCATTTGGCCTAACTTCGCTTCTCCGACAGCCGAAAAGGAGCTCTCGGTGACAAAAGCTCTCCGGGACCATGGTTTCCAAGACAGAGCCTATGGATCATCTTAAAATGACTCCAATAGGTTCCCTGTCAAATTTCAAGTCAATCGGACATTGATTGACCGCACATCAAACCGCGACATCTTCATCGCGATAAAAAGCAAGTCTACAGGTGATAGGACCCCAAACGGCTTCAAAACTCAAACAAAAGCCTATGGTTGGTCTTATTTATTGCTCAGGAGGCTTCACACCAAATTTCAGGTCATTCCGACATCGTTTGGCCCAGTTTCAGCTTCTGACGGAAAATCGGCAGCTCTGCGCGACAAAGTCTTCGGCTTTCTCAGGAAATTGGAAACTTTGCAAAATAAAATGCAAGGATTCTCATCAGGTTTCCTACAAAGAAATTAGGCCAATAAATGGTCAAAATGTCAAGGAAAAGTACAGAAGAAAAAAGAATCGAAAAAACAGCAAAAACGGACGCAAAATGGGACACGAAAGGGGGAAAACCCCCCCAGGGTCGCAGGCCCCTGCGACCCTGGCCCAAGGTCGCAGGCCCCTGCGACCCTGGGCCAGGGTCGCCGGCGACCTTGGAATCCGTGGTCGCCGGGAAAGCCCCGGAAACCCCGGTTTTCGTCGTTTTTTCGCGATTCGAGGGGCCCAGCCTCTGGTACTTTCCAAAATTCATGCTTTTGAGACACCAAGTCCTCTGACATCCGTCCAAAACACGGGTAAATCATCAAGAGTATCGAAAACAATATTGATCGGCACCCGGTCAACCAAAAAAAGTGTGCTTTCTACCCGACCGATCGAGAAATCGACAGGACAGATGGCACCGACCCGCTGTTGGCAACAAACACCTGAAATTACATGATCATCTGATGTCGATCTACATGAAGATCCATCGATGATCATCAACAGAAGAATCTCAAAAGACGTGGCACGGCCCACGACTCTTCAGCTGCTCGGCGACCACTTAATGCGATTAATTGACTAGCTTTATTACAGTCATTAATCCATTTCTTTGGACGGCCCAATCAGAAGCAAACATTCAGGAGTTACAAGTCAAGAGATTCATGGCATTTAACCCATGAAACTCCTCCCATCATGGCGATTAAAGGTGATTAAATGCCCTCAATCTCCTCCGGCCAATCAGAAGCCAAGAAAAAGGAGTTACAAAATAAACAATTCAATTTTGTAACTCCTCCCATTATGCGGCTTAATGACAATAAAAGCCCATAAACCCACCTAAAAGGCTACCTAAAAGCCTATAAATAGGAGGGCTCTCCAAGAAGAAAAAACAACACAGAGCATCAGAAACATCAGAGAAAAACACACAGACAACGAACATCAACAGACAGCAGACAGAAATCCAGAGAAAGGAAAAAGAGAGAAAACTCTGCGGAAGTTCTACACCGGCCACCGCAACAAGGTGACAAAAGTCCCTTGGGGGGTACCCCCCCCAAGGTCCTTGCCTTCTCCTCCTGCCTCCAATGGCTTAGATATGGCTTTTCAGCCCGTCTACTCGGCTTTTTATTGGACATAGGACCTTCCTTTGGTCTTTGTTCTCTAAAAACCCGAGGTTATAGCCAAGCCAAGCGAATCAATAGCATCCTCTGTTCTCATCTGCATGGATGATGGCGAAGCCCACATATGGCTTGCGACCGTCAATCTAAACGAGTCCCCCACAATCTCCTGAGAAGTTAGATCCTCCTTTTCTTGCTTTTCATTGTAGTTTGTATTTTTTCAAAAGAGACAAAAATCACAATTCTTGTCTTTCATTGTTGATAAGGATTGTAAATCGGCTATAAACGCCAAAATCGGCTATAAACGCCAGAAATCGGCTATAAACGCCAAAATCGGCTATAAATGCCAAAAAAATCGCCTTTCACGGCAAACAAAGAAAAATGTCTCTTTTCTTAAATATATGTGCAATGGAAAACTTGAAAGAAGTTGATTTCCTTTTTACTTGCGAAGGTTGATCTCCGGATCACCACTTGCAATTCCAAGTAAAAATAGAAAATCTGGCACACCCACAAAAAAAAAAAGAAATGTTGATGCACGCCCCCCTTGCCCCCCGGTTACGAAAGGGTCGGAACCAAACGGACTCCCACGTCCGCCGACCTCGGTAGGAACCCGGGCATCCGGGAGCGCGGTCCATCAATATTTGAACCGAGAAGTACAAAAAAAACTAATATTTTCAATTACGCTATTTCCTCTTATTGATTTTAATTTTTAACAGATTGGAATAAATGCCTAGAAGACTAGCTCGCCGTAGTGGCAGCTCACAGACGACAGGTGGACGGGCTAGTTCTTCTAGTGAGCCATCGAGAGTTCAGACCAAGATCAGTGTCGCAAGACAGCCGCGTCACCGAGGTGTGCATGCGAGTACTTCGACCGCCGGCCGTCAACGACCAACGACGTCTGAACGAAGACGAAAATTGCAACATGATCCACTCCCGGAGCCGGTTGAGGATCATATTGACAGTTCTTCAGAGGAGGATTCCTCAGAGGAGGAGGCACAGCCGTCCACTCCTCCTGCAGTGGCAGCAGGGGAGGACCATTCCTCAGACGAGGAGGCACAGCCATCCAGTCCTCCCATAATGGCGGCAGGGGAGGGTTTTATCCCCGGCGGTCTGGCAGACTTATCTGTCCTCCCTAGTGTTAGGACGCACGTAGCAATACCCATATGGGACTGGGAGGTATGCTTGCATTTTTTTAATGTTTGAGTTAATTGTGTTTTCAAATAAGATGTGTTGAAGTCTATAATAACTGATATTAATGAAGATTTATACTTGTAATTTGCATGAACGTGAGCCGCTTAAATGTATCATTCATTGGCGTCAGCTGAAGGATTGGTACACATACCTCGGCCCGGGGATGGGGCCAATATTCATGTTCCTCGGTTTCATGCTATTATAGAAGAGTCTGGGTTGACAGAGTTGAAGTATTTTTCGTACTGATATATCTTCGGCCCTTTGGTACCTAGCTTTGTAGAGAGGTGGCAGTCTGAGGCAAACACTTTCCACATGCCATTTAGTGAGATGACGATCACCTTAGATGTGGGTACTCTCCTCGGCATCCCAGTAACGGAACTGCTTGTCCACTCATTGACTAGTATGAGATTTACCGATCAAGTAGATTTACTTGAGCGTGGACTGGGCGTGGATAGGGGAACTGCGTTGGCTGAGTTGAGAGTGGCACGTGGTGGGGTACTGAGGATGGCCTGGATCAAATGGGTGTGCGGTGATGTGAGTCCTGCATCATCCGTTGAGTAAGTAGAGTGTGCAGCTAGAGGCTATCTTCTGTATTTGTTAGGCTACACACTCTTCACCGATAAGTCGTCCACTCGAGTCCCTATTGCCTACCTATCTTTACGGTTGGACTTGGGACGGGTTCGTCGTTATGCATGGGGGGCTGCCGCGCTTGCATATCTCTATTGCCAATTGGGGGCGGCTACGAGGGCAGATGTACGACAAATTGCTGGATATCGGACACTGCTCACGGTAAATGTGTACACCCCTTTGAAATACATATACATGTTCCCTTGTAACTGATCATTTAATTTGTATAATTAATAATCTTTATCTTTTGTAGTCTTGGGTGTACGAGCACTTCCCATTTGCCCATCCTCCAGCATCGTGGGGATATACTACTGCCATGCCTCTAGCGACCTGCTGGAATCCTAGTCAGGATTTCAAGATTGCGAAGGAGAACATAAAGCTGTTGCGCGAGAGACTGGATGACCTGCACCTGAGTAAGGTGAGCACCCAATAGACATGTTGGTATCTATTTTATGTTTTTTCGAAGCCCAATTTTTTATGGAATATTAATCGTCTGTTGTTTCATTTACTTTCCACAGGTGGCTTGGGATCCATACATCGGTGCCAGGGCTCAGCATCCATTCCATCAAATATCTTTCTTTTGTGGTTGTTTGAGAGTGCTAGATGTCATTGAACCCTACCACCCACAGAGAGTTCTCCGTCAATTTGGATATGTTCAGACCATCCCACCTACACCGCTTGCCCCCATTCGTGCGTCTCGGGGATCTACTGCTGGACAATACAAGGTCTCCTACAAATTTCTAGACCAGTACTGGATTTCTTGGGAGGATCATGTATTATCCCTAGCGCACCGCTGCCATCGAGTGCAACATGCATGGGAGTGCTGACTCGACTACCTTGAGTGGTTTGTTAGGATTTCACACCCTCGAGTATAGATTCCCGATTGTCATTCCCACTATCATTCTAGTGAGGATCAAGATGACCCGACTCCAAGAGTGGTGAGGGTTTGAATTTTTTCGAAACATTATGCATCCCTTTAATTGTTATGATTATCCTAAGTATTGACTCATTTAATTGTTTCTTATAAATCTGTCGAGCGAGTGACCATCTCTGTGCTACGATTGCACGAACGGATCAACTTGCTGATTTCTATTACCGGGCATTGCAGACCACCCTCGAGATCTTGGATGGATTGCCAGTGACGTACCGACGACGTACGTAGCCGTTAAGGAATGAGAGCTGTTGGATTTTATCCTGGATGTGTTCATACGTTTTTGTTTAATGAATAAGTAGATGAAGGCTACTTTTTGATAGCCGTAACGTAAAGGATCATTTATTGACATATTTTGTTATGATTGTAGAATCTGCATTTTTACGATTTGGTTGGAACTTGATGAACTTGTATGAATTTGAGGCTACTTTTTGATAGCCGTGATCTAATGGATGAACTTGTCAATTTTATTATGATTATATAGTCTGCAGTTATATGATTTTGTTGGCTTTATCAAACTTGTATGATTTTGAGCAAAATGGAATGAAAGGGGGATATGAATCTATCTGCACGACCATCAGGTGACGAGCAAAATATGGTCTGCACGGCACACAAATTATGTGCCAATTTTATATACTCGGGACCTGTTGGCCGTGCAATATCTATATGCACGGGGCCTATTGGCTGTGCAAAAGTCATTTGCACTATATTGTTAAACCAAGCATATACATTTCGTTAGCCATCCGTTAACACATAACATAAACACATAAATCTTTCATCGAATTCATTAGCCACCCGTTAAAAAAACAAGTTTGGTTACACCAAATCTTCGTGCAAATAATCTATCGCTGTCAAGATTGACTGACTCCTGCGTTGCGACACTGTTTTCAAAGATTTTTCTAAATTTGCTCGATGTTGTTTGCATATGGGAGCTGCCATCCGTTTGCATCAGGATGGTGGTTTATGCCAATTTATAACAATGAGAGGCATGGGTCCTTCGGGTTTCATGAAGACCTGAACAAAATGGTTTCCATTGACGAAACCAACTGCGATCACTTTGTGAGAACTTGATGGAATCATGAATGATCTCAAAGGCAGGAAAGTCAGGTACTGCTGTAATGAAAGAATGACCAATACAACGTTATAATATGAAGATATCAAGTGACCCATGTCCGGCATTGTCATCCACCGATCAAATGAAGGATTGCTTTCAAAGTAAGACAATGTGTAATACAGCTCCCTAACCCGGTCCTCTCCTCCATAAACCAATGCTATCCAATTTTGATACATCTGCAATTCACTGCTCAAATCCATTCTAACATGCATCAAACTATCCTCGCCCATGCTCAGAAGACCAGCTATAGCTCTGAATCCACAGTTACCATCAGCTGCAACATCCTTAACAGTGAGGATATAGGGTCCTAGAGACTGAGGGAGCAAATGCAGAAACGTACATGACCGAGTGCAACGGACACTAATTTTTTCCTTCTTCGTTACAGTTGTACTACTTAATATAGTAGGAACGCTATCTTCATCCCCAGTACATATTCGAAAGCAGATGGCTCCCGACTTGTAAACCGATCTAACTTCTTCTTTTTCGATGATGACCGACCGCGGATATTTAATTTAACGTCTGGTTCAATAAGAGAAGTAGATGAAGGACTCCCCAATTCTCTAAGTTTTTTCAGAATTTGTATTTTACCCGCCTGATCATTACTATGAAATTTCTTAGTGATCAACTCGAACTCGGAAGTTGTGGTTAACTCAGGGGCTTCGTTCATCACAGTGGCCTCTAAATTGAGCTTCCGCCAATAGTGATATACACAACTCAACGGTATATGAGAGCCTTCCCTTATGTACTCGGCAATTTCGTATACACATGGTAAACCATGGGTCCGTCGCACGAGGCACCCACATGCCGCCGAATCTAGACCAATATCACCAGCTCTTATCAACTCATTTAACACTTTATCTAAAGCATTCCTTGATAAAAATCCTCTCAACTCATGAAACAGTGCCGGTTTGAACTTATGTTGCACGGTGTTAAAACTCTTTTCAAAAGAAGCCTTTATCTCCGTAAAGAGCGACTCAAGTAGGGCATGGATAACCAGCCAGGACGAATCAAAGCTACAACTCAATGTACCCAGGTGTCTCTTTAATTTTACATGTGCACTCTCAACCTTGTTAGTAGTGACGTTCCCAAAGTGCATATTTTGATCCGCCCAAGCAGCCACAAATTGCTCCTTATGCTTATTCAACGACGAGTTTTTCACATAATCAACAGCATGTGGATACTAGCAGAAATTCCGTTCCAAAGCACTTAGAAGTTGCATGCAGTCACTTTCAGTTGGAGAGACTACTAACAGGTTCCAACAAGAGATAAATACATCCCATCTGTCGTTGGTCTCAAAAAACTTCTTACAATTTGTCAAGATGTTCTTATAAATATGCCACCTGCATAATAAGTTTGCTGCATTCGAAAAAATAACTTTTGTTGCATTCATTACCGCTAACTCTCTGTCCGTGACAATCACACGGGGCAGAATGCATCCATTAATTCCTTAAGCCTCTCCAAAGCCTATCTATAATTGGCGTCCATCTTTGATTCAAGGTACACAAAAGCAATGAAGAACATCAGTTGAGTAGATGTGCTACCAACAATCTCAAGCAATGGAAGTCGATATCTATTAGTCTTGTACATGGAATCCATTATCAAAACTTCTAGAAATGCAAGTAATAACTGAATAGATGATGGATGTGCCCAGAATAGGCTCATGATAACAGCTGTAGCGTCATTGCTAGTGTGATACTCAATGTAGTTATTCTCCTCCAAATGCATCATGAGTTGCTGCATCTGTGATCGAACGACTATCTCTATCACCATAAACTTCTGGCGAGCATTGTAGATACTTTTCATCGTAGTGGTGTTGTGCACATTCCTTTTCTGCAATATTCGAAAGATGTTCCTCGGCTTCACCAAACTCTTAGACATATCAATCAAAACATTATTTCTACCCTAGAAAGCCTCCCAGCAAACAAGTGCCCCTCGAAATGTTGTGCGTTTGGATGATTGTGCACCCCATAAACCATTGTCAACATCCAATCATCGTCAGTTGCCAACTTTCGGCCCTTCAAGGCAAAAGGGCAACTACACTTCTTCAATCCCGTTGCCTTATTAGGATTTTTCTTTTTGTAAATCTTCGATGGACCCCTGTAACTACCACTTCTCTCACAAGATAAAACTATTCTCGGCTTCCTACCATCTCCACCAGCATCTGAAGTTTTGATTACAATTACCAAGCCATGTTTCTTTCCAACAACCCTTGTCCATTGGATTGGACCCTCTCGGCTTTTCAATGCCGTGTCAGTGGTGAAGACATTAGTAGAATCCAAAGAGCACTCACTGGCACCGGTTGAAACAATCTCCTGAAAATATGATTACAAATTCTTAGTTTATCATTGCACAGTCCTCTAAAACCGTGCAATATTATACTGCACGGTTTATATTGGCAATTTTTCTTATATATGCTCGGTTTAATGTTGTCGTGCAATAATATTTTGTCCGATAGTATTTTGCCGTGCGAGATACGAATGCGCGGTTCTCATATGCCGTACATATATAGATATGCACGGTTTTGGAATATCGAGCAGGCCGCGAGAAAAATAAAAGACGAGAGCTGGAAATGAAGTTAAAACGTATACCTCCTCTTGGTAGATTGTCAGTTGCTTGTTTATGTTGAAAATGCCTACTTTCAATAGACAATGTGGTGCAGGGAGAAGAGTACTTCTAATATCATTAAAGAAATGGAGGACTTCATGATACTTCCAAGAGTTGAAGAAGATGATGAGGAAGGAGATGAACATTAATGAGTAAGAAGGAGTGCAGTGGAACAATTATGAAACAATGGATAAAAGGGAGAATGAAGAAGAAGTAGAAGAAGAAGAGGAGGAGGAATAGGAGATGAGAGTAGAGAAACCGTCCACTGCAAAAGAACCAAAGGAAGAGGATAGGAGGTTGATGGTAAAGGGCGATTGCGTCCTTTCACCTGGGGGCATTTTGGTAATTAATTTTTTAAAAAGTGTGGGTGTGTTCATGAAAACGCATGGTGCGTTCAGAATCACTCAAAAGTGAAACTCCGAGTGTCATTATGGCACTGGTGTCTCTTCTATAGTTGTTAATTTGGTTTCGTTCGTCGTTAAGGTCTACCCTCCACGATGGATTGTTTTGGTATTTTTGAATTTCGGCAAAAATTTTTGGAATAATAATTTAAAAAAAAATATATATATACATATTTATATAAAAAAATAGAAAAGAAGAAAAAAATATAAATTATGCATGTTTCTTGATATGGATATAAAATTATACTGCAAACCGAAATGGACCGGAATGGGCCAAAATGGACAACTGGAATGGATTGAAATCCAAACCGAAGTATTTTGACCCTAATTCTGTTTCAGCTGAAGGGCCAAAAACAAAAAAGTTTGGTCATTCTGGCCGAAACAAAATTGAATTGACTACGATCGTCTTTTCCCAATTCTTGGGTAATTAAGTCTTTTCATAAATTGAGTATTGCGAGAAATCAATTTTACTATTTAAGTGAGGTGAAGAGTCATTTCATGGGCAATAAAAGAAGAGTCAAATTAAAAAGCAGATTTTACCCCTAAAATCCCTTTAAAGTGGTTGAAGACCAAAAAGGCCCTTAAACTTAAATATAGACTATGAAGACGCTCATGCTATGTTCTTATTTTTTTGTTGAGCAGCGATATCGTTACTTAGTGTATAATGTGAGCAATGATATCGCTGCTCGTGTCATCTTCTTCGCTCACTTTCGAGGGTGCTGCCAGGGTTTAATGCGATTGATTCCCTCCCTGGGCTTTTAATTGTTCAGATTCTTTCCCAAAGATGAATATCTAAGATTGAAGCAAAAGTCCTCATCGAATTTGATAGGAAGAATAAAAAAAGAGTAAGATCTTTACATGTTTCACCTGCTTCTCATTGAATTCATAATAACTTGAGAAAGTATGACCGGATTGAATCAAGTTCACAAATCTTTCAAAATATCGATAAGTGTTAAAGGCTTTCAAAGTCTTTCAAATCTTTCAAAGTTGAAGTTAGTGCATTAGTTCATATTTGGAAAACCAGTGGGGGGTCAAAAATGATGAATGCTGGTTGGTGTATGTAGATGGTGTTTGGCAGTGGTAACAGGTCACAAGTTGGTCAGTCAAAGTTTGTTTGGTTGCTTGATTTGCAATTTTGGGGATGATTTGAGAAAAAAAGGTGGGTCAAATACTCAGCTGAATGAGTGAAGAGTGGACATGGAAAGTGAAGAATAAGGTGATGCAGTGAGCAGCAATATATATAGGTGAACATCTATATAGCCGCTCGGTAAAAAAAAACAAAAACGGAAAAAACAAACCCATGAAAAAAGGCCTCTGGACTTGGCCGGTGTATTAAAAACTTTGAGGACCTTTTTGAACTCCACCTAGTTTAAGGGGGTTTTTCTAGTAAAACCCCCAATTAAAAAAGTACCATATTTTAAAAAAAAAAACCTCTGGTTTTTACCCAAAATAAGGTAAAAATGTTACCTTCCGATGCCACTAAATGAGAAAAAAAACCACCTTTTTGTTAAGTCAAAAAGTTACATTATCATTTCACTAAATGACAAAAAAAAAGCATCATTTTTTTTGTTTTGACCACTCTTCTTATGAGAGAATAAAAAAAAAAAATCCTCTTCATAGAAAAATCACAAACCTCATTCAATATGAAAATCTACAAATTAGTTTCCCTTCAAATAAAAAAAACTTGCAAATTTGGCATGAAATTTTGCCACAAAGAAGCTTCCTACGAATTTCCATCCATAAGGACAAGCAGAATAATTGCAGATACACAAGATTCAAAGGAATACTATTGTATAATATAGTTAAAAAAAAATTATAATAAGCAACCATGAGACACCCTCTGATCCCTTGCACAAGAGCAATAACAGGATAATTCAATGTTGTAGGCACATGCATGCATGGATAATGATCTAGACCACCATCTTATGGGCCCTGCAACAACTGGCAACTATATAAATACATAACAGTTGGAGAATTCTATCGATATGGCGACTAGCATCCAATGGATGATCATAATTTGAATGGCTAATAGTTTATCATCAATTCAGAAAATCAGGAGGTTGAATTGCCACTCTGATTTGTGTACGGTTTCATAGAAAACTCATTTTGAACAGCAATCCAGATCTTATTGAACATGCAAGCATCGAAGCCCCATTCATGAAAGAAAAATGGCCCCTTGACCACAAACAGCAGAACAACAACTTTACATGCATGCAGAATTTTTATGCCGAGATGTGGATGTAAAAAAGACACTTTACATTTTCAATGTAAATTTTTGGTCACCTCAGTCCTCAGCCTCTTGACATGGAAATGCATTCTTCAAATAAATGAAAAATCATATTGAATGATCCAGCAATCTCTTCTCAGCAGCTAATCCAGCAGCAACAGAAGGAGGTAAATGACTGAGACTTCCCATTTTCTCATCACCATTTTCAGGTGGCCCACCAGATATCATAAGAGAAAAGAGGGACTCAACATCCTTGAGTGACAGAGCTAGCTGATCTTGGTTCTTGGTGTTTCCACTGATGGTCAGATTGGTAGCCCTGCTTCTGTTCAATTTGTAGATACTTTCTTCGACAGTGTCCTTCACCTGTCGGCATTAAAAGATAAATGGAGACTGTTACGACTTACGAGGAAAGAAGCCCCATGCATGAATTGGGTGAATGCATTTAACTGTGTCACACCGTGGTGTTGACACAGCCACCAGTTTGACCTATAGTTCATAATGGGTTAAATTCTGGTTTCTAAAATTGATCGAAGTTCCAACCATCTTTCTGAATTATTGACCCACCAACTGAATTTGTAAACCGAGCTCAAGACAACTTGATTCCAAAACTTAAAGACTTCAACTACAAGCTGAAACAAGTTTTTTTAAAACAAGCTATGGGATTTGGATGAGTACGCAATCTTAGGAAAGACGAAAGGGAGAAAAAGAAAATCATTATTTCTTATTGCCTCATCAATGATTCAGCTACCCACTTGGTGATGTAAGCCAGGCATCTACTCGACCTGCCTTTCAGTAATCATACTCATGATCTGGTGGGGCTCAATATCTATAATCTACCTAATGATGTAAAATGTCCAATTTGTGGTTTGTAAAGGGGCAGATGCAGCCAATGACAATCACTATAGACATTTAGTGAACAAATCAGACAACTACATCAGACAACTACCATCATTAGTTGGGAAACTCTTCTGCACGTTTTCCATTTAGAAAAGAGTATCACATATGCTGAAAAGGATTGAGGTTAAATAACAAGAGGAACATCATAATTTTTGAGTGTCCCAAATCCTAATTTCTGCAGTGGATGTCAGATTGTAGGCATTTTATACAATATTGATGGGATGGACGCAACAAAATGAAGAAACCTGAATACATTCCACATATATGCAGACAGAAATTATCTAACATTTGCATGGAACCAGCACCAATTTCGGGATTATCCAAATGGATTTCAAGTTCTATAGCTTCTACAATGATGCATGGGGAAATGGGTTATACATACAATGAATCGATGAACAAATGTTGTCTTTTTCTGTCCAATTCGATGCACCCTATTTACTGCCTGAGCTTCTGCTGCGGGATTTAGCAGTGGTTCTATAAGAACTACATGCTGTGCTTCTAGTATATTAAGTCCATTGGCACCATGTTGAATTAACAGCAATAACACTTGAATGGATCTCGCCTCATGTTGCCTCTCTTGTGTCTTTCCCTTTCCTCCTGCACCACTTTGCTGTCCTTTGAATTGCATTATAGCAGCATTTGATTTCCTGCAATGAAAATTTTTTCCTATCTTGTGAGCATTGAGCAGAATATCAAAATAAGTTCTAGTATAATTGAAAGACCCTGGTCCCTGATTACTGCACTTAACCTTAGTAGCACGAAGCGGGAGCGGGAGAGGGGGCGGGGGAGCGGATGATCACAGAAGTGTGGGAGCGCCGTCGGGAGCGTTCAGGAAAAATTATGAGTATTTTTATGTTTTTTAATATAGTTAAATGTCAAACAGAAAATATCATTCTACCACTTAAATTGCAAAACATAAATTTTTTTATAATTTTTATATGTGATTCTAGCTGTTCTCTGTATCTTCGTTGCACGAAGGGGGGTAGGAGCAGTATCGGTGCTGGTGGATTATAGGAGCTCCTTTTTCGGGACGGGAAACGTTTAGGAATAATACATGAAAATATGCAATACAAGTAAACAGATTGTCATAGTGACTAAGTAATATTATGGTTATATTAAGTAATTGAGCAAATTTCAATTGATATTTTTCTAATGTCTTATCATTACTTAATTTTTTTTTTCTCTTACTTGGCATCTTCTATATTTGTTTCTTTTGGGATTTATATGTCTAAGAGTTTCTATCTTAGTTGGGAGTAGTTCCTTTCTCAATGGGAGCGAGGTTCCTAGGATGGGAGCGAGGTTCGAGGTGGGAGCGCCACCCATATAGGAGTTTCCTGCAACTAAGCACTTAACACTAATTAATTGTGTTTAATAATTTCTAAGTGTGTTTAGATATTAATTATCCAAGTTTAGGCATTAGAATAGTGTTCGCGAAGTTTCGGGAAGTTCTGAGAGCCTTTGGACCCAATTCGGTATCTTAGAGGACTTAATTCGGAAATTTGGGAAAAGCCAAGGGTATTTTGGTAATTTCAGAAAATTGTTGAATTTAGACTTATTAGATAGCATTTGATGGGTTTTACATGTTAGAGATGACAACATTTTAGTTTAGTGGACATTTGACCAAGTTTCGTGTTTTCCGAGACAGTTGTCATTTTCGGAAAAGTGAGTTTTCGCTCGGAGACTCGAAATGAGTCATTCTTGGGGTTGTTGGAAAGAGCACAAAATTTTGAGAAACTTTCGTTCTTCGAGTTTACTCTTTTGAGACCTAGAAGACCCAATTCCGGAGGAAAATCAGTTTGTTAAGTGATGGGAAACAAACGTCATTTTTCGAATTGTTCTTTTATATAAACCGCCCAGACCCACGATTCCCTTCCTTCTTCCTAATCCAGCGACACAGCAGCCCCTTTTCTTTTTCATTCTCTCCCTTCTCTCCTCCATTTCTCTCAAAACTTGACGCCGTTTCGAATTTGGACTCCACCATCACATCACCCTCACCAAGTTCTCTCTCCCAATCCATTTTTGCGAGTTTCCACGAAAAGACAGCTCCTCTCTTCGCTGATTGGAGCTTCGTTAGAGTCCTAGAGGTAAGCCCTTCCTCCCATCTTCTAGATTTCAGTTATAAAACCCAATTCAGCCATAGATCTTGAATTTCCAACTTGTTTCGCGAAGTTCTTAAGACTTTTGTAGGAAATTGGGGGTTTGTGATAACTTTGTGTTTTTCTAGTTTTGACAAGCTCAAAGGACCCAAGGCAAGTTCACATTATGAATTCCATCTCATTTATGCATTGCATTTGTTTGATTATGTTCGATTTGCTCAAACTATGTTAGAAACCTATTTTTAGCTCAATTTTGTCTTACCCTTAGACTAAAAATGATCACAATTAGCCACCAAAACAATGGCCAAAAGACACCCAAAAGTTGCCTTTGGATGGAGGAGAAAAACTCCAAAAACATCCCCAAAGGTCGCCCCTCGGATTGCAATACCCAGGCCACTCGGCAGTTGGCTTGACAGGCCAACAACCGAGTAGTATACACTAGGCTGTTGGCCTGTCGGGCCAAATAGGCGAGAGAAGAAATCCAGTCCAAACAGCCGAGAGAACAAATCAAGCAGCCGATCGAACAAATCCTGTAAATGTCCGAGAGAAACCAATCATACAGCCAACTGGGTAAACCAAACATGCGATTGAACAAACCAAACAGATGACTGCATTGAAGCCCAATGTCCGATTGACCACTATTTACCCCTTCTGACTTGCTTCTTCTTCCTTGTTTCTTGCCCACCTATGGGACCCTTTTAAGGAGTTTGTGGGCCATTGTTTGCGTCCTCTAATTGGCCAATTAGTGGAATCAAGACTCCAAGTTTTCTTAGCAAACCATAGTCGTTAAGTAATGAATTTGACCTTCCAAAAAAAAAGAAGTAATGAATTTGACCCGGAACTTGGACTCACCTCACACTTTGACTTGAAACTAAGGGGAAGTAATTACTTGAGCCGACATTCACCCCCGGGACTTGTCCGGAGACTAGTTTAGCACATGACCATGTCATGGGTATGCGGGCTTAGGATTTGAACTGTCAATTACCGTTTGAACACCAAGGAGATCCATAAACCTAGACAATTGAATCGTAAGGATACATAGAGTTGAAAGGAAGTGAGCTAGCTTGCCAATGGCAATCCAGGACCTAGGTATGCGATTTGTAATGGTTCCTCGGATGTTACCTAGCTGGGCACCGATCTGAACTCCTTGTACTTGCTTAACTCGTGTGAATTGCATAGGAAAATTTATCCTTGTGTAATTGCACCATTTTACTGTACCTTTGACTTACTTGGCCTTAGATAACTGTTTGAGCTACAGGAGTCAATCCATAGGACTCAGCAAGCATTTAATTGCCTTGCTTTCTCCCTGTACTGACAAGATCCATGGTTGTGGTGTATTTGGTTGGTATGCGCACTTTTGTTGCACTACCATCCGAGTCACCCATATCCACCCTGGACTGACAAGATCTATTCTTGGAAATAAATCTAATTAAAATAATCTCTAAAACAAAAGAAGATAAAGCCTTCTAATAAATCTCATACGTATCCCTAAAATTCAGAAACAACTAAAATAAAAACTCTTGCACGATTTGAAAGCAGTGTTGTCAATTTCGGTTCGGTTCGGACGAATTATCCGATTAATATCGTTTCGCACCATAAAACGAACTGATCAACTCAGTTATAATTGTTCGGTTCATTATTCGTCTAAATTCGCCCGAATATTAGGGTTTCGTTTCAAAACCCCTAATTTCGGGCGAACTGTGTCCGAAACCCATGATTCGGACGAAATCAAAGAGACTCTTGAAGTTTACCCATTCATTTGGGAAATCGAACAAATGAAACTAATCGAAATAAATGAAAGTAATCGCCATACCTCTTCTCATCCATCATCGAAGAGGGAGCTTTGACAGATCTATTGCTGCAGTGACGCCTCGTTTCATCTTCTTCAACGGCATGCAAATGCAACTTCGAAACTCCCAATCCCAATCGATCTATAAATTGGACCCTAATATGCATATATCAAGCATGAGATCCTCCATTGCCCTATTTACCTTGCAATTTCTTGAGATTCTGGATACAAATCTCTCTCCCATTTGTAGATCCTCCGCTGCCATCGTCCAACTTATTTGCTACAAAGTCGCCGGAGAACCAGGTATGTCGATCTCTCCCTCTCTTTCCATTTCTTCTTCGTTTTTTTTTTTCCATGGCTGTCGTCTGTATTGAGTCTTGGAGAAAATGGGTTTGGAGAAGACTGTTTCTAGATGAGGCTTTTTTTATAAAGATGCTTTATAGAACGGGTGTGATCATGTTGCCACAACGTGAGGCCCACTGTCTTATTCAATTGGGCCTCACTGAATCAGAATTGGATTTCTCCAATTCCAAATCGTCAAAAGTGTGGTTGGGTCTATATTGATTGTGGGACCACATGGCCCACTTGATGGGAAATCAGATCCAGCCATCTGATAGGGCACCCCTAGACCACCCTAGGAGACTAGGGCCTATGCAAATTTAGTCCAATTAGGCCACTATCCAACTGACCCAAAAATCTTAAACGTGACTACCACTTGAACCTGTTTGTGAAATTTCTCTTATGAAGGACTTCTGAAATTGCCCACTTATTAAATATTCCATTAAACTTTTTTTTTTTTTTGATGAGTTACAGAACGTGGGGCCCAATTGACTATTTATCTTTAACCTGATGATGTGGCCCAATTTATTGCAATAATTATTAAAATGTCTCTCAATTGACTATTACTATTGCACCTGAGATCCACTTGTGATTCTCCATCCATGTATTGACAAACATGGCTATCTGCTAAAATTTTGTAATTGCTTGATGACACCTATTAATAATTGAAACATTAAACTTACAATTGTACTTGTCTATCATTTGTGTGTTGCTATTGTATCAGATTTGGAAGATTATTTCTTTGATTTAAAAATGAGTGATAGTACACCCATATCATCTGCTGCTGCCAGTATTAGATCTGATGATCCTGCATGGGCTTATGGTTATGTGGATCCAACCAACAACAAACATGTAATTTGTCGTTTTTGTAACAAAGTCATAAAAGGTGGTAGAATCACTAGACTTAAAGAACACCTTGGGGGGGTAAAAGGAGATATTGCACCTTGTAAGAATGTGCCAGGTGATATCAAATGGCAAATGGAAAGACTTGTTTTAGAAGGTAAAAAGGATAGAGCAAAAAAAAGGCAATTAAATGAGGAGATTGGAAACCCTTATGGAACTCCAAGGGGTGATGCAGATGAAGATGATGTTGAGGTAGTGGAAGTACAACCATTTACAAATCCAATTACTCCCACTACAACAAGTAGAAAGGGTAAAGAGCAGGTCTCTCAAATATCTACCCAAAACAAAAGAAGGGGTGTGTCAAATACTCCCCAGGCTCCAATGTCGAATTTCTTTGCACCACGAACAAGTCCTGGATCTCAGCCAGGCATCAAATCAGCATTGGCAACAAACGAACTGAAGGATGCAACTGATTTGGCTGTTGGCCGTTTTTTGTTTGATGCAAATCTCCCATTTAATGCAGCAAGATCAAAATTTTGTCAACCAATGGCTGATGGAATTGTTGCAGTGGGGCCAGGTTACAAGATGCCATCATATCATGACCTTCGTGGAAAGATTTTGGGAAAAATTGTACTAGAAGTTAATGGTTTCATGGAGCATTATAAATCATGTTGGAGTGAAACTGGGTGCTCTGTCATGGCTGATGGGTGGACAGATGAAAGGCAAAGAACATTGATTAACTTCCTTGTGTATTGCCCAAAAGGGGTAATGTTCCTGAAGTCTGTTGATACTAGTCCAATTATAAAAATTCAGATGCACTATTTAAAATTTTTGATGAAATTGTCTTACTTGTTGGGCCTAACAATATTGTCCAATTTATTACTGATAATGATGCCACTTACAAAGCAGCGGGAAAAAGATTGGCTGAAAAATATGGGACTTTTATTGGACAGCTTGTGCAGCCCATTGCATAGATCTAATGTTAGAGGACATGGGAAAGCCCCACTTGTTTCCAGTTAATGCATCCACAATTGAGACAGCAAGGAAAATCACAAAGTTCATTTACAATCATTTATCAGTGTTGAATTTAATGAGAAGAGAATATACAAATGGGAGAGAATTAATCCGGCCAGCCATCACAAGATTTGCTACCAATTTTATTAGCTTGCAGTGCCTTTTTTAAATACAGAAAAGAGCTTAGGCAAATGTTTACAAGTACCGCTTGGGATGAATCTAATGCTTCGAGTACACCTGTTGGCATGGGGACCACTGAAATCATACTCAATAACACATTTTGGAAGGATGTTGAGCATATATTGAAGGTTAGTGAAGCTTTGGTGGTAGTTCTACGTCTAGCGGACAGTGAAGAGAAGCCTGCAATGGGTTATGTGTACGAGGCAATGGACCGAGCAAAAGAGGTGATTCAAAAGAGGTTAAAAAATAAGAAGGACTACCAGATATATTGGAAGATTATCGATCGCAGGTGGGAAAATCAACTTCACAGTGCACTACACGCTGCAGCATACTATTTGAATCCAGCATTTTTCTTTAGTCCTACTTTTTCGAAGCATAGTGAAGTCATGAGGGGTCTGAATAATGTCATAGAGAAATTAGTTCCTGATTTTGATACTCAGGACATGATTTTCAAACAATGTGATGCTTATAAAGATTCACGTTTTGACTTCGGTTCTGCAGCCGCAATACGAAATCGAGAGAAAATGTCTCCAGGTAAATGAAAGCTTTTTTATTTTTCATTAACTTATTATATGATTGCAATTCGTAAAATATAATTTAATATTTCATATAAATTTTTACAGATATATGGTGGGATCGGTTTGGAAATGGTACCCCTGAGTTAAAAAAAATGGCAATTCGAATTTTGAGCCAATGCATCAGTGCTAGTGGTTGTGAAAGAAATTGGAGTATCTTCGAACATATTCATTCTCCTAAGAGAAATAGGCTAGAACATCAGAGGCTGAATGATCTAGTTTTTGTGCATTATAATTTGAAGCTCCGTGAAAGGTATAACAAATGTTAATTCTTTTGCAAATTATTAATTGTCATACCAAAATATTAACTTATGTAAACTGTAGGGATATGCTCAAAAGGACTGGAAATGCTGCTTCCGACCTAATAAGTTTGGAGAATATTAATATTTTGGCGGATTGGGTTGCTGAAGAAGCACCTCTCTTGACCATAGAGGATGTCGACGGTTGGACGACTATGGAGCAACCGGCACAAGTGCAAAAGGGTCTCCCTGATTTTGATGGGGGTGATGAAATAGGTGGCCCTATAGGAGAGGATTTGGGAGCAAATGAAGATGATAATCATTATTACAGTGATGCATAGTTAGCTGACTTTTTGCTTTATTTTGTGATATTTGAGGGGATGTATTTGAACCTTATCTTTTGCAAATTAAATTTTTGATGCTTGGTAGAATGAAATTTTCTATATATTTTTAATATATATATTTTTATGTAATTTTCTTATATTTTCCGAAAAAAATTTCCGAATTGAAAAGCGAAATATCCGAATAACCCGAGATGTTTCATTTTGGAACAAAACCGAAACGGCGTCCGAAACGAACTTGACAACTTTGTTTGAAAGTCTTCTTTTATGGGCTTGGGCCCAATGTGCTGGCCAGTCATGGATCTGGCCAGCATCAAAGATTCAAGCACCAATCTGGGCTGTTTCCAATTGTAATGGACTGTTTCTGTATTTTTTTCTTTGGATAAATTGCAAGTGGATTTCACGAAGAAGAAGAAGAAGAAGAAGAAGAAGAAGAAAAGGAGGCACATACTGATTTCCTGTAAATTAGATTGATTAGATTCTTTGTAATATTCTAGGCCCCTAATTTGGGCATGATCATTGAGTGATTGGGATTCTTGAATGGTTTGTCTTTAATATATTTTTTGGAGATCCAGTCCACCCATAGAGATTTTCCCTTGTTAACGATGTACCAGGTTTGTCT
This sequence comes from Litsea cubeba, assembly GCA_012931725.1. Classification (NCBI taxonomy): domain Eukaryota; kingdom Viridiplantae; phylum Streptophyta; class Magnoliopsida; order Laurales; family Lauraceae; genus Litsea; species Litsea cubeba. The sequence goes on along the minus strand of CM022950.1, from coordinate 11,775,642 downwards.
TTGAACGGCTGCTGTTGCAATTTGACTGACAGTTCTGAGCCCCAAACCTTCTCTGTCAAGAGGTTGGCAAAACCTATCCCAGGCAATAGTGTGCATCCTTTTATTAGCATGAAAAGATCCCCAAAAGAAGTTTCTGATGTGCCTTTTCAGAATTTGAAGGCAGGCCTTTGGGAGAAGAAAACTTTTAGCCCAATGGATATGCATGGTAGAGAGGGTCAAGTTTACCAGCTCTACTTTGGCTGCATGGGACAGATATAAAGCTTTCCAACCAGCTAGTTTTTTCCTCAGATTCTCAATTAGAGGCTGACAGTCATGGAGTTTAATTCTGGTGGATAAGAGAGGCACCCCAAGATATTTAGTGGGAAGTTTCCCACCAGTCAAATCATGATTAGAGGAGATTAAAGGTGACATTACAATTAAAATATTTGGTTGGAATACTCATAGACGACAGGTTTCTATATAGTTTAGGAACAAGGACAGAAGGTAAAGATGATGAAGAGGAAATATGACCAGTTTCAGATCCTTTAATATGGATCAAATCCATCTCTACCCACCTTCACAGTCTGCTGTCTTAGTGGGGATCAATCATGCAGGTCAATACAGTTGATTGAGTGCACGAACTCTCTCTCTCTCTCTGAAAGACACACGTGAAATCTTTTGTATACAAGTGGGGGCCGCTATACTGTTTTTCAATTATTATTGTCATTGTGGTCCCTGTCTCTACACAGTGCATACATGTATCTCTTTACAGATTCAAAATAGTGTAAAAAAGAAATTAGACTAGCAAATCATGCACCTGCCTCCTTTCATTCGAATGTAAGTAATGTTGTTTACTTCCAATGCATGCTCCAACACATCAAGAACATCATTCCAACTTGAGAAGACAAGTACTTTAGCTTCTGGGTCACTTGACCTGATGTAGAGGATTCTCCTCGTAATTGCTTCAATCTGGATGACATATAGATGTTCAAGTGGAAATGTCAAGTAAATTTCTTCACTGTAACTGAAAAAAAAATCCTGTAAATAAGTTAAACACAAATGCCAAACAAGTTCCCCATAATATCTATTTTCTAGAGATATTAGATCCTTAGTATGTTGCATGGCCATGTAAATCAGTAACTGCACATGAAACATCATCTGGCTGTCCTCGCTGTAACATCAGAGCAAGATTACCACCATGAAGTAGTGGCACAAGAAGAATGAAAACTTCGAAGGGAAATGCAACCATATCCAAAATGAGGTGTATTTACATCACCGATATAATCACTGCATGTCAAAAAGAAAAAGAAAAGGCAGGCAACAAAGACATTTCTGGGAAGTGGGAAGTAAAAAATTGATGGTTCCAGGGCGTATAACAATATCTATTCTCTCTTCTTATGGTCAAGTGTGTTTGGCAGAAACCTACTTGAAAATACACATGAATAAAATTGACAAACTACTTGGTGCATCTGATATCTAATATGAAAATAAGAGTAAACAAAACCTAGGCAAAAAAGGTAATCAAGAGGTTTCAGTTACAAGGATCACTTTTGGTGGGTATTTCAACAAGTCAAAAAGATATTTTTGTAATAAATCCCAAACAACATGTCTCAGCCCATAATCCAACTGAACCTAACAAATTAGTTATCCTAACTGCTATTTTATTTTCATGTTAACCTAACTGCCCGTGGAAAAATAATCAAAGAATGCAAAAGTTGGCAGAATATTGTCCTCATGCAGACGTCCTGATCTGAATGGGTCCCATCCAAAAACCGAGACCCCACTGAATTTTTAGATCTGAATGTTAAAGATGTGGAGAAAATTCCCCATAGGAAGTTCACATAAATTTATCAATATACTTCAATCTTGGATGCCTGAATGAAAAAATATCACAACTGTAAAAGGGTAGTTCGATTTTGTAATGAAGGTGCAGGTGCAAAGGGTATTTCTGCTCCATGTGATCATTAGATTGATATTTCATGCGACTGTGCAGGGTCTTTTGCAAAGGGATTAATCATGCAACTTAAACTCATGAGTCATGACACATCTCACCGTTTCCCCCGTCTTTGTTTTCATCTCTACAGCTCTTGCTTTACATCTATCTAACCCTTTTATTCCTTCCAAGTTAACCTTAAAAGGAAAATCTTGGTACCAAACCACTTGAATGTCAATAGTTCATTGCAGAATTATCAGCACATTTCACGGGGAAAAATAGAAAAAACTAAAAGAAAAATAAGCAAAAAAGTAGATGAAAGGTGAGCAAGGTCAGCCAACTCAGGGTCAGCGACCAGCACTATTTTGCATTAAAACCAAAGAATACTATATCTTCAGTACTTATAGAAACCCCTATAATTATTTCCAACATGTGGAACCAGTGATAATTGCTCCTTTGGGATGGCCTTTGTTGTTGGAAAGGGAGGGAGATTTTCACCTTCAAGTGTCACGAAAATAGAGATTTGAGTAAGTTTTTGATCTCTGCCATTGATTTTGATTGTATGGCTGAACCGATTTCCATTAATAATGGCTCTCTTTGTCAATTTGTGCATAGTGCCTCATAAGCGCATGTGCGCACACACACATAGAGACCCTTATCTACTCTCACACTTTGTTTTTTTTTCCTTTTATATCAGTCTTTTCTTTGCTCTCTTTGCAACTCTTCGGCTCTCTCTCTCTCTCTCTCCCTCTCTAATCTCTCTCTCTCTCTCTATATATATATATATATATGAGAGGGGCTCTCCTAAGCTGCCGCTTATGTTATCCTAAGCTGAAACAGTACGGCATTGTCATTATTTTGGTTATATGGCTCCACGCCTCCCATCTTTCAGTTGGCTGGATGGTGAACCCCACTTGATCCTTTCTACAAAGGGTTGTAGTATCATGGTCGCCCAAGGGTGTGCTATGAGATAGATGGTCCTGATCATTGATCAAGTGGGCCATGTGGTCCCACAAATCAAAGTCGACTATCTCTGTTTTAGGCCTGACGGAACTGGAAAATCCAGTTCTGATTGGATTTATCGCTGGGTTGGGATCTTCTCAATAGAATTTAGGAACCCCTATTATCCTACAAAATCAATTCAGCAGGCTCGAATTGAAACCTTGGTCTCTTGGTCATCACATTTATAGTTTGTGAGTTGACAGTGGTGTCCCTTACATGTCTAGAAAGGAGTAGGAAGAGTTGGGATGATTTGAAATTGAATTACAATGCAAACAAAGGCATTACAGGTTCTACACACAAGGAGTTCGGTCAGCTGTCGGTCAACCGACATGGAGTTAGGTTTATATAACAGAAAGCAAAAAAAATCAAAAAATGGAATTCGGTTACGACACCCATCGAACTTGGCCGAATTGTTTCGGTCAGAAGATCTGGATGGCCATTTTCTTGCAGGCTGACTTTGGTTCGATGTCAATGAACCTAAATGACCACTCTCGATTAACCGAGAGGTAACCAAACCCCCACTAGGTTCCTTTTAACCATAAATGAGGTCTTACCTACTTAGATTATGTATATACTTGTCTTAGTTAGCCCCGAGGATGACCAAGATGTGTACATCAAACCAATAGGTTCTTAGGGTGTGAAAAGACTGGTCTTGTAGGTCCACAGATATGGAACCATAACCGATTAGCATAGTCCGATGGAAATTATATCACATGAGAAATCTTGGGCTGAGATCATCTCACGTGTTTATCCGTTTCGTCTAGCACTTCACCATGGGTGTTGGTTTAGCGATTTCGGTGTACCTCGCACACACAAAGTGACACCAAAGAAATGTAGCACGTACATCGAATTATCTAAAACTACATCGAAATGGACGGTTAGAGACTGCGGGTAATTAGATTAAGGTTAGCTAGTAAATCACCTTGATTCTATTAATCGATTTGCATTTGCATACTGAGTTTGACTTATTTATTGCACTCAAATACTCAAATAATTGTTATATGCATTATTCGTATTATTCGCAAATTATTATTGCTATTGTCTTATAAATGTTATCGTACATTGACATGTTATTCGAATGGAGTAAGCATATGATTCAATTCGATTGGAAATGATTTGAAATTTATGGAATGAAAGTATATGGATTTGATTAGAAATGATTGAGTAGAAAAGTCTTACTCCAGTTTATCATTATTTGATTCGAATGGTTTGGCACTACTTAGCCTCGACTGTACGATACCCAACGGGGTTTAAGTTCAGTTTAGTGTGGTAGTCTGGAGCACTGGAACTCCAGAACCGGTTATCCAGGAGAACCTTTGGTCGGGTCACTGGTGACATCCCAACATGATTCGCTCTCTATCGGAGAGGATGAGCAAAAAGTAGTAGCCAACTAGAAAAGTGAGTATTTTCGATTTATGGTTCGAAAAGAATAGTTTATTCATAATGCACAATGAGCCTAGTGGACTAATATTTGATATTTTTAATTCGTTGGTCTTTAAATTCGAATTAGAACATCATGTGTTAATTCATAATTGCTCATACATTGTTGAATCGTCGTATTCATGGTGATACACTTGGTGTCACAGGAATCCAGGAAATTACGGAGGAGAGCTAGTAGTCCTTCCGCGATTAGAGTGAAGGAAGTTTGAGGTTATCGGCCAACTTTAACTTTCGGAGAACGTACAAGAATGGTAACATTGGGTTTGGGATTAGATATTGCATCTTGCACTGGCTTATAGTTATGATTTGCATTTGTATTAGGAAAATGTTTCCATTGAGGTAAAGCATCTAGTAGTTTCTTCATTAGAGTACTTCTGTGCAATGCATTTAAGGGATTTAAAATTATTAGTCTTGTTAATGATATTTGTAAGATGTATTACTGGAACTTTAATGGACCGTTCAGGATTTGATATTGATGATGTATAGGCTTCCGCAATTTAAATGTACATTGATAGGTGTCAATGAGTAATCCTCACACAAAAAGTGGAATTATCTCCTTCGTGGATTTGGAATTGGTCCGGAATAGGTGCAAATTCATGGGAGTAAGCGTCACACCTCGGGAACCACCCTAATTGGGGAATTCTTGGGCCCTGTGACAAGTACCGTGAGAGTATATATATATATATATATATGGGAGATGCTCCCATGAGAGATATCTCTCACCTAATATGAGTGGTAGGGGTGGGGGCCCTCACATTTAAGTTGTTGGCATTGGATATGGATATGAGGGCCCCCACCCAATCAGATATCTCTCATAGGAGCATCTTCCTATATATATATATATCTATATATATATATATATATATGAGCGCTAGAAAACGCTCCTCCATTCGACCAATGTAAAAGGGAGATTTAATGATATGAGTTGCTTAGGTGAAGATTTTATCCTTTTTGAAAAAAAAAGGGAGGTAACTGGCAGCTTAGGTTTGTGGATGAGTTGCATCTTCCCGCTAGTCGATAGCACAACAATAATCTGTACTAGGTAAGTAAACATGCCATTCTACTTGTACATAGACATGGATCTAGTTGTTGGGTGCTAGAATGCCTCTTTAATGATCTTATATGCAATGAATATGTGAGCAAGCATTCGATTCTAATTGCATAGAGATTGTTCCAGTTGTTGTTTTTCTTGAGTTAGGAGTTTGTTCTTCAATGGATGTTAATTAATGGGACAAGATAGTGTGAAGCCCTTTCACCAATCTCCATTCATGGAATATACAACAGCATTGGACCACAAGTTTAGTGTCTTCATGATAGCCGAGCGAGAATTGGAGTCTTAGGCCATAGCAGAACCGCCCTTGGGAGTTCTACAGTGGTCGAACCCAAATCGGGTTCCAGTCAATCCTTTTTTTTTCTTTTTTTGTGGAAACTAGGGTGTACAGAACCTAGGGTTAAAACATGGCTGAATGTTGTCAGGCACCTGCATTGATTAATTTTATATTGCTTACAAAATTAAATCCTAGCATTATGCACTATCGAATCTGATTTAAGAATGCATAAGTGATGGCTGAGTTCTACATGCAAGTACGAGATCTTCCATCCAACTGAACTCCAAACTTGGAGGGCCAGGTTGATCAAACCCTATCCTTTTTCCTTTTTGTTGTGTTGGCCAAACTAACCCTGGGATTGCATCCTTTGGCTTCTTGCAATTGGGCAGGATAGATCTTAAGGTTCTGTATGATGAAGCTGTGATCTCTTATTTTAGTTGATTCTAACTATAATGATGTTCCAATCTATAAGAGTGTGACATGAGATTGGAACCTATATTATATGAACTTGATACTATAGACACGTGGACAATTCAGGGGTGAATTAAGCACCAGATCTCATCCATGTTACGGCTGGCCGAACCCAAAACATGGAGTGGAGGTCCAGCCGAATCCTAGGATATGGGTCTGGTCTTGGGTTGAGTTCCAATTATGAATCTTAATAATAGACTTACAGTGATGAATTATTTCTACAAGATGCTTTTCCTTTTGTTCACAAGAATCTGATATATGAATATGCACACATTATTGGTATCTAATGTTAAATACTTGATATGTTGCATAAATTGAAATTTGCATAACCTGATCCATTTATGTAAATATGTGATTTGTTTGGGTCTAATGTGTGAATTTATGTGATTGTGTCATATTAATATGAAATCTAAGTGATCATTAAATCTATAAACGATTGGCCTCATAGATGACCACACACACCTAATACAAATATCAAAAGGGTCAGTGGCAGAATAAAATGGGTCACGCGTGAGAGGTTGTTTACAGAGACCAATCTTTTATAGGTGTGGGGACAGAATGTAGAAGGTGAACATGCTGGAACTGGAGCACATAGTAAATTAAGAAGGAATTAGAGACAACCTGGAATTTCCCTTGGACACCCCAGACCACTAAGCACGATACAAGGGCTCAGTGTTAATAAAATTGTCTGACTTAGGTCAGCCTCGTAATGATAATAGTAATATTGTCTGACATAGGTCAGCCTCGTGAGAAAGATGACTATATGACTTTAGGTCAGCCTCAGGAATGTGTTGTCTGACTTTAGGTCAGCCTCAGGAATGTGTTGTCTGACTTTAGGTCAGCCTTGGGAATGTGTTGTCTGACTTTAGGTTAGCCTTGGAAAAAACTAAATTTCTTTGGTACCACCGATGTTGGCCTTATTGGTCACCTCAAGTTTGTGTGTATAAATGTTGAGAAGGTACCCTATTGATCCTATATGTTCGGGTACTTGATCCTCATTGGCCTGAGCTATTTGGTGCCAGGGAGGTTGTGTTGAGATAAGATCTTGACTGATGGTGTTGACTATAATCAGGATATTGTAACTTCGTCTTCATGCATCTCTTATGTGTATGAACCTAATTAAATTAATTGTGCACTTATATTTTTATGATGTCTAAGTCTACAAATGGAATTGTATATTTATTCACTCGGTATCCACTAACTCCTCGATTGCCCCTTCCAGGTAACCAAGATTTAGAGACTGAGGAATATCGTGACGACCAGGAAATAGATTTCAGAATGCGCACTTGAGCGATGGAGCCACCTATCTTAAGAAGAGAACTAGATCTAATAGATTATTTAGTTTATTTCATTGAATTTTATAGGCATTGTAGTTGATTTATTTTATTGGACAATGGTACCTTTATTGATTAGATTTGGATTATTTAATAAAAACTTGGTTAAGTGGGTAAATGCCTGAATCTTTATGTGATTTTGATTCAACCTACCTGTGTATGATGCTTGTGTCACGATCCGGAATCCGATAGGACCCCGGATTTCGGGCGTGACGGGTCTGGTCCTCAAAAGCAATTGAATGGCAGGCTTGATAAGTGCTTAATTGTTTGCAATCTAAGCCCTAATATTTGATTCATCTTGTGCTAGTCATAGTTATTTTATTTGATTTTACATAGTTTTGTTAATTTTTATGCTAAGGTCAAAAGGAGCAAAAAGAGAGGAATTAATGAAGAGGATGATGGGCGTGAATCCCAAAGAAAGACCATGGTGGGTCCCATTCAAGATATTCCAGATTTCAAGAAGACTTTCTAATTATTTGTACAACTTACAATTCAAATCAAAGAAGAAAAGCAAAAGAAAGAAAGAAGAAACCCAATCTAGGGTTACACGCACAAGAGGGGTCCCATACTTATGTTACACGCACCAAATAGGGCCCACTTTTATGTCAAAAGTTTAGATTTAATTCCTTGCAATTAATCTCAGATTTGTGGGTCCATGTGAATAAGTTTCTAGAAGATACAAGTGGGACCAGATTTAGAAAGCTTTGCTAAAACAAGAAAGAAGACTCCTTATTCAATCTAATTAGGTTTCCTAATTATAAGGAAGGTTGAAGATCTATTTCTACAAGGAACTACTTGCTAAAAGGGGCTGTTTTCAAGACTTATAAATAGCATACAAGGGAAAAACGTGAACAGCAATTTTCCAGCCCCATCAAGCCACGTCCAGCCACCATTCATCCCATATATTCCACCCATATAACCAGCCATAAGACAGCAGCCATACAGCACCTTTGGAGCATCTTTGAAGCCATCCTTGGTGAGCTTTTGGAGGAGGAATAAAAGGGAAAAGCTGCTGGCCATCCACTAGTTCACCATCATCTTCTAGTTTTCTTCTTATGACTCTACTTTCTAGTTTATTTTTCATTAAAAACATGAGTAGCTAATTTTTTTAGGGCTAGGGTGTAATTGAAACCCTAGCCTAGTTCTATGTAGTCTCTTTTGGCGTCTTTTAATTCAGATTTCAGTTTTATTGGTTGAGATTCTAAGCCATGTTATTAATTGATGAGTTGTGTATATGCCATGCCAACCATGCGATGTTCAATTAATTTTAAGAGTAGCTAACTTAATTTTGATTGATCTTGATGTTATGCATTTAGGGTTTAGAACCATGAATAATCTAAGTATATGCCATGCTTAGACTCATGCATTTATCTTTCCCATTGTTTTTATGCATTATGTTTGTTTTGACTAGGACATATGCCAGGCTTAGTTTTTGCATCATAATGAGCAATTCGTGTAGTATGCCACTCATGAATTAGGTTTAGGGGAATAATAATCTAGACGCATATGCCATGGTCTAGGTTGATAGATGTCACTAATAAAATCTGATTTTTGATTAAAAGATAATAAGGGACATGCATAGGATTGGTTAGGAGAGTAGATGAAACCCTAGTTCATTCATTCATTATTACTGTTTTTCAATTCTCATACCAGTTGTTTTTAGGTTACTTTCCAATTAACTTTTGATGCTTTAAATTACTGTTTTTTTTTATAGTTTAATTCCACTTTTCATCTTCAATTGTTTATTTTAATATTCTGATTTTTAGTTAATTTTGACATTATTTTATCACAAGTCTTCGTGGGATCGACCTCGTACTTACAATTCACTACACTACATAGTGATCTTGTGCGCTTGCGAGTTTTTAGTTGTGTGCATTTTAAGTAGCCTATTTCTAGGTTGTTTGGTGCATACCTAGTTTTTGGCGCCGTTGCCGGGGACTTGTTTGCATAGAATAGTGTCAAAACTTGTGTTTAGTGTAGTGTCATACTCTAGTTTCATTTTTAGTTCAGTTACATGAAGTTTTAAAGTGCTATTAATTACTGTTTTATCATAGTATTTCAGCTATTTAATTTCAGATTTCTATTTTTCTTCTTTTAGCACAATTTACTCTTTTATAGGTGCTTACTTGCGGTCATAAATTCTGTATATGCAAGGTAGGCGATCTCAGGACTTAGCCATCATTGTCTACGATCCAGAAATTGAACGAACTTTTAGAAGAAATCGAAGACAAGCTCAAAGGGCAAGAACCAATACACAGCCCTCATCTGACTCAGAGCTTGAAGAAACCAGTGTTAACGGAAATCAAGGTCCTGAAAGAAAAATGGCTGACAGAGAAGAAAACGAAGAAGAAGTGGTAGTAAATAATCATAAGAGACCAATGAAGGAATCTTACATATCCTTGCACACCGAACAGCCGTCCACCATTCTTTATCCACCTAATACGGCTAGAAATTTCACTCTCCATGCACAACTGCTGAATATGGTGCCACACTATCATGGGTTACCTAATGAAGATCCTTATCTTCACATTAAGGAATTCTTTGAGTTGTGCGCGACACAACAGATACATGGAGTTACTGCAGAGGGCATCAGGCTACGTCTATTTCCTTTCTCTCTTAAGGATAAAGCTAAAATATGGTTAAACTCCTTGGATGCTGGTTCTATCAACTCTTGGCAGCAGCTAGCCAGTAAGTTTCTAAAAAAAAAATTTCCGGCTCAAAAGACAAGGCAATTAAGAAGAGAGATCCAAACATATCAACAGAAAGATGGAGATCAGTTCTGGGAAGCGTGGGAGCATTTTAAAGATTTATTATTGCAGTGTCCACATCACAACCTCACCAAAGATGATCAGGTTCAAGCTTTCTATGAAGGACTGAACGAGCTGAATAAAGGAATAGTTGATTCTGCGTGTGGAGGGGCCCTGATGGAGAAAAATAGTGAGGAAGCGTATGATCTTTTTGAAACTCTTAGTGAAAACTCACAACAATTTTCTTGTAGAAACATACAGATGGGTAAGAAGCAAGGAATATATGAGATCCAGTCTCAAGGAAATATAGTTGCCCAGATGGCGGCAATGGATAAAAAAATGGACTGGCTTCCAACAACATGCAAGGACAGACACCAAAGGAAGTATGTGCTATATGTTCTCACACTAACCATACTACTGAATGCTGCCCCATGTCATCTTTTACAGATCAGGAACAAACCAACTATGTTGGTAACGCTTTTCCCAAGCACAATAATCCCTACAGCAATACCTACAATTCTGGATGGAGAAATCATCCAAACTTTTCTCGGGGAGGGAATCAAAACAATCAAGGAAATCAAGAGAATCAGAACCAATATCAAGGACAGCAGAGAAGCTACCAGAATAATATTTTTCTCAGAACAGTGCACAAAAGCCACAAGAAGATGAGTTCAAAAGTTTGGTGACCCAGTTTATTCAGTCATCTCAGGCTAATTTCCAGCAACATAGCCAAGCAATTACAAATACTCAGCAGAGTTTGGCCAAGCTAGAAGCACAAGTGGGTCAGATAGCTAATGCCTTGAGCAAGAGGGAGGACGGTAAGTTTCCAAGTCAGACTGAAATCAACCCTAAAAATCATGAGCATCTGAAGGCCATAACTACCGTCACCAAAGAGCCAGAGAAGGTCTACAGGAGAATGAGGCAGCATGGTACAGCCATAGACACCAGCGTGAATGGGCCACATGAAAATCCGAAAACTGTAGAAATTGAGCCACAGGACAGAGCAAGGCAAACTCCTATTCAGGAAACAACTTCTATAGCGCCAGAGAGGATCTATAAGCCAGTTCCACCTTACCCTCAGAGGCTTAGACAGGAGAAGAAAAATCAGTTCACGCAAGACATCTTCGAGACTCTAAGGAAGGTAGAGATTAACATTCCACTGATTGATGCTATCAAGCAGATACCCTCTTATGCAAAGTTTATCAAAGAGCTATGTACAAACAAGAGGAGATTCAGAGATCATGAAGAGGGTAAGTTAACCGAGGAAGTCAGTGCAGTTCTTTCAAGAAAGCTTCCTCCAAAATTGAAGGACCCTGGGAGCTTTACTATACCTTGCAAGATAGGAGAGCATACTTTTGAGAAAGCTTTACTAGACTTGGGTTCGAGTATCAATTTGCTGCCATTCTCAGTCTATGAGTATTTGGGTTTGGGAGAGCTCAAACCAACTTCAATTACATTGCAATTGGCAGATAGGAGTGTGAAGCACCCAAGGGGCATTCTGGAGGACATTTTGGTGAAGGTAGGAGAATTCATATTACCTGCTGACTTTGTGGTACTGGACATGGAGAGTGTATCATTGCCTCACCACCTTTCTATTATATTCGGCCGACCTTTCATGGCCACTGCGGGTTCAAAGATAGATGTACAGAAAGGCACAATTGAAATGAAGGTCAATGGGCAGAAAATTGAGTTTAAAGTGTTCGAAGCTATGAAAATGCCTAGAGATGAAGATTGCTTTCAGATTGAGGTAATTGAGCAGGCTATAGTAGAGGTGTTTCCAAGAGCACATGGGTGCACGGAGGAGTTGGACACATGCATTCAGCAAGGCCTCACCAAATCTGAAATCGAGCATGATAGTGATGAGCTTGCGGCAACACTTATGGAGATTGTAAATCAGCTAGAAGTACTCCCCTCCATTCCAAGTAAATATTCTAACTCTTATGAAATTCTGGGTTCTTCCACAAAGCAACCCGTTCCTTCTATTATAAAAGCACCAAAGTTAGAATTAAAGCCATTACCTGAACATCTCAAATATGCCTATTTGGGAGAACATGAGACTTTGCCATGTATCATAGCCAATGATTTGAGTTTTGACGAGGAAAGCAAGTTGTTAAAAGTGTTAAAAGCTCACAAGACAGCATTGGGGTGGAGCATTGCAGATATCAAAGGTATAAGCCCAACCATGTGCATGCACCGTATCTTGTTAGAAGAAGAGTCTAAACCTACAAGGGAAGCACAAAGGAGACTCAACCCTCATATGAAGGAGGTTGTCAAAGCAGAAATTCTCAAGCTATTAGACGTTGGGATCATCTACCTAATCTCCGATAGCAAGTGGGTTAGCCCAGTGCAAGTTGTTCCCAAGAAGAGTGGTATGACAGTGGTAAAGAACGAACATGATGAGCTGATTCCTACTAGAGTTACCACTGGATGGAGGGTATGCATAGACTACCGGAAGCTTAACACAGTTACCAGAAAGGATCACTTCCCACTACCATTCATTGATCAAATGTTAGAGAGGCTAGCTGGGCATTCACATTATTGTTTTCTCGATGGATACAGTGGATACAATTAGATTCCTATTGCTCCAGAGGACCAAGAGAAGACCACTTTTACTTGTCCATTTGGGACATTTGCCTACAGGAGGATGCCTTTCTGGCTTTGCAATGCACCAGTAACTTTTCAGAGATGCACGATGAGTATTTTCTCCGATATGGTGGAGCGCTTTATTGAGGTATTCATGGACGACTTCTCTGTCTTTGGAGCATCATTTGATAACTGTTTGTATCATCTGGAGTTTGTGCTAAAGAGATGTGAGGAGTGTAATTTGGTGTTAAACTGGGAAAAATGCCACTTCATGGTGAAACATGGCATTGTACTTGGGCATGTGGTAACAAGCAAGGGATACAGGTGGATAAGGCTAAGATAGACTTGATCAGCAAACTTCCACCACCCACATCCGTGAAGGGAGTACGAAGTTTCCTTGGGCATGCTGGATTCTATCGCAGATTCATTAAGGACTTCTCCAAGATTGCAAGACCACTTTGTTCATTGTTACAAAAAGAGGTGGAGTTTGTTTTTGATGAGAATTGCTTGCAAGTATTTGAGCTACTGAAAATGCTTTTGACATCAGCCCCTATTATCATGGCACCTGATTGGAGTTTGCCATTTGAGCTCATGTGTGATGCCAGTGACTATGCTTTGGGGGCTGTGCTTGGCCAAAGAGTAGAGAAGCTTCCACATGTGATTTACTACGCCTCCAGGACTCTAAATGATGCACAACTGAACTACTCTACTACTGAGAAGGAACTTCTTGCTGTAATTTTTGCACTAGAAAAATTCCGATCCTACCTTGTTGGGTCTAAGGTAATAATCTACACAGATCATGCAGCATTGAAGTATCTATTGAGCAAGAAGGATGCAAAGCCAATGCCAATTAGATGGGTGTTGTTACTACAAGAATTTGACCTTGAGATCAAAGATAAGAAGGGCAGTGAGAATGTAGTGGCAGACCATTTATCCAGATTGTTGAATGATGAGGCATTCAAAGGGGACGAAATTCCGCTAAATGAATCTTTCCCAGATGAGCAACTATTTCAGATTACCAAGCTTCCATGGTTTGCAGACTTGGTGAATTACAAGGTTTGTGGTGAGTTCCCAATGCATTTTACTAATCAAGACAAGAAGAGGATGGTGCACATGGCACGTTTCTATTACTGGGATGACCCATATTTGTTCAAGTACTGCTCAGATCAGATCATTAGAAGATGTGTACCAGAGGAAGAGGTTCAAAGCATCTTAACACATTGCCACAACAAGGTGTGTGGAGGACATTTTGGAGGAAAGAAGACAGCTGCTAAGGTACTTCAATCTGGTTTCTTTTGGCCCTCTATATTTAATGATGCACATACTTTTTGTTTAAGTTGTGATAGATGCCAGCGAATGGGGAACATTTCTTCACGGAATCAGATGCCACTGAAGGCATACAAGAGGTGGAGCTTTTTGACGTGTGGGGGATTGATTTTATGGGACCATTCCCATCATCCTATGGTTACCTCTACATTCTGGTAGGAGTAGACTATGTGTCAAAATGGGTGGAGGCTATCCCAAGTAAAACAAATGACCACAAGGTGGTTTTGGAATTTCTGAAGAACATGATATTTGCAAGATTTGGGACACCCAGAGCAATCATTAGTGATGGTGGCAGTCACTTCAAAAATAGGTCTTTTGAAGCATTAATGAAGAAATATGGGATAACTCACAAGGTAGCTACTCCGTACCACCCTCAGACTAGTGGCCAGGTAGAAGTGAGTAATAGAGAGATCAAGCAGATTTTAGAAAAGACAGTGCAGCCCAACAGGAAATATTGGTATTTAAGGCTGAATGATGCGCTTTGGGGATATAGGACAGCCTACAAGACTCCTATAGGCATGTCTCCATATCGTTTGGTCTATGGGAAAGCATGTCATCTGCCGGTGGAATTGGAGCACAGGGCATTTTGGGCGATCAAGAAATTTAATTTTGATATGAAGGAGGCAGGTGAGAAGAGGAAGTTACAACTGAATGAGCTTGAGGAGCTACGATATGAAGCATATGAGAATGCTAAGCTATATAAAGAGAAGACTAAAATATTCCATGATAAGAAGCTATTAAGGAAGACGTTTGTGGTGGGATAGAAGGTATTACTTTTCGATTCTAGACTCAAATTATTTCCAGGGAAGCTAAAGTCCAGATGGTGTGGCCCGTTCGAGGTCACTCAGGTATTTGAGCATGGGGCAATTGAGATCAATAATCCAAAGAATTGTAACAAGTTCAAAGTCAATGGACATAGGCTCAAGCCCTATTGGGACCAGATTTTTGACAAGGATGTGGATGTGATTACATTCACAGATTCCCCTTCCGCTTGATAGAGAAGCACAGTCTGGCTGAAGACTCTAAAGCAAGCACTACTGGGAGGTAGCCCTGATCTTTGCAAGGAAAAGTTGAGGATGGTGATTCAGAGCTGGCGACGTACTCCATATCCAGCCGAGTTCTTTTACCCTTTTCTTTATCCTTCTATTTTTCTTTTATGTTATTAGTGTTTTCTTCTTACTTTATTTTACAGCATTGGGGACAATGTTTAATTTCAGTTTGGGGGAAGAATCTTAGTCATTAATAGAGTCATTATAGTCCAAAAATACATAAAAATTTTAAATTTTTTTTCGAAAATCACAAAAATATTTGTTTTTCTTTGGGTCATAGTTCCTTCCTACCACAATGATGAGTAATGATGATTTGTCTTGCATGGTTCATTGAACTTAATTATACTGGTTATTTATATTTCAATCGCTGAAAATCGCAGTTATCCATGTCGAGCTATCACTGTGTGGATTACAATGCTGATATAGTTTAAGGTTGAAAGCTCGCGCACAATTGAATGATTAGATGCTTTTGGTGAAAACTTGTGCAACCTAGTGAGATTTGAGCCTAAATGCATGTTCTTGAGAGGGTTATATGCTGAGTGATATGATCTTTCATTTCTTGATCTATATGATGCAATTGATTTCATTATCATTCTTCGATCACATTTTCTGACTTTTATATGGAAAAACATGCTAGAACTCTCATTTTTATCCGATTGAGGCAAATTTCGACTACATGAACCATAGGAGATGATTTTAGGCCATGTTTGACTAGTTTGTGCTTTTCTATCCATCCCCTTTAATGTTTACCGCTAGTTATCCATGTTGAGCCTTAATTAAGCCAGTTCTTTAACCCATACCAACCTCTAAGTTTGGGGGAGTTACCTTACCATATGTATAGCCTTACCTTATCTAAGGAAGTATAAAGATGAATTCAAGGTTCATTACAAAATGTGTGCAGGGCTTGAGAAAAAGAAAAAAAAAAAAAAAGAAAAGTTGCCGTTACCCCTGCATCTTCATAGTATTGTGTATTAAAAAAAAATAAAAAAAAAGAGGAAAAAAAAACATATATAAAAAAAAAACAAAAGAAAAGAAAAGAAAAAAAAAGAATAAAGGAGGGTACAGTGTGACTTAGCAATGTGGAAATTCAAAATGCAAGCCTTCGCGGCCAAAAATCAGAAGTGTATAAAGGAACCTGAAGTGTGATTCTACGCAAATTCCTTAGATCTTGTTATCCATTTCCTTTCATTCATAACCCTTCACCCTAACCCCATGATAACCTATGTGCAAAAGTCCTACTTGATTCTAGGTGAAGTGTAGTCCCAGCGTAGAGATGAGATGGAATGGGAGCCTATGGTGTGTGATTTCACTTCAAGCATGTGGTATTTTTCATGAGATCCTTATCTCTTCACTCTTAGCCAATTATTGAGTGTTTTATTGTGAGTGTATGCATGGGTGAGGATTGAAGTTAAACTGAATTGCAAAAATGATTGTTTGGGCTGTGTGAAAGCCTAAACTAAAAGTTATGTTGGTATTGTTTTACACACGACCCTTTGAGCAAGTGATTGTGAACTGGTTGAGACTCTTGGCTTCTTTGATTCATCTATTGATCAGACATCGCTGAGACAAATGGTGGAAGGATAGGTTTCATATTTTAGTGTTTTAATTTTCTCCCTTGTTTATTTTATTGTTTTGCTCGAGGACTAGCAAAATGTAAGTTTGGGGGAATTTGATAAGTGCTTAATTGTTTGCAATCTAAGCCCTAATATTTGATTCATCTGTGCTAGTCATAGTTATTTTATTTGATTTTACATAGTTTTGTTAATTTTTATGCTAAGGTCAAAAGGAGCAAAAGAGAGGAATTAATGAAGAGGATGATGGGCGTGAATCCCAAAGAAAGACCATGGTGGGTCCCATTCAAGATATTCCAGATTTCAAGAAGGCTTTCTAATTATTTGTAAAACTTACAATTCAAATCAAAGAATAAAAGCAAAAGAAAGAAAGAAGAAACCCAATCTAGGGTTACACGCACAAGAGGGGTCCCACACTTATGTTACACGCACCAAATAGGGCCCACTTTTATGTCAAAAGTTTAGATTTAATTCCTTGCAATATTTGTGGGTCCATGTGAATAAGTTTCTAGAAGATACAAGTGGGACCAGATTTAGAAAGCTTGGTAAAACAAGAAAGAAGACTCCTTATTCAATCTAATTAGGTTTCCTAATTATAAGGAAGGTTGAAGATCTATTTCTACAAGGAACTACTTGCTAAAAGGGGCTGTTTTCAAGACTTATAAATAGCATACAAGGGAAAAACGTGAACAGTAATTTTCCAGCCCCATCAAGCCACGTCCAGCCACCATTCATCCCATATATTCCACCCATATAACCAGCCATAAGACAGCAGCCATACAGCACCTTTGGAGCATCTTTGAAGCCATCTTTGGTGAGCTTTTGGAGGAGGAATAAAAGGGAAAAGCTGCTGGCCATCCACTACTTCACCATCATCTTCTAGTTTTTCTTCTTATGACTCTACTTTCTAGTTTATTTTTCATTAAAAACATGAGTAGCTAATTTTTTTAGGGCTAGGGTGTAATTGAAACCCTAGCCTAGTTCTATGTAGTCTCTTTTAGCGTCTTTTAATTCAGATTTCAATTTTATTGGTTGAGATCCTAAGCCATGTTATTAATTGATGAGTTGTGTATATGCCATGCCAACCATGCGATGTTCAATTAATTTTAAGAGTAGCTAACTTAATTTTGATTGATCTTGATGTTATGCATCTAGGGTTTAGAACCATGAATAATCTAAGTATATGCCATGCTTAGACTCATGCATTTATCTTTCCCATTGTTTTTATGCATTATGTTTGTTTTGCCTAGGACATATGCCATGCTTAGTTTTTGCATCATAATGAGCAATTCGTGTAGTATGCCACTCATGAATTAGGTTTAGGGGAGTAATAATCTAGACGCATATGCCATGGTCTAGGTTGATAGATGTCACTAATAAAATCTGATTTTTGATTAAAAGATAATAAGGGACATGCATAGGATTGGTTAGGGGAGTAGATGAAATCCTAGTTCATTCATTCATTATTACTGTTTTCAATTCTCATACTAGTTGATACTTTTGATACTTTAAATTACTGTTTTTTTTATAGTTTAATTCCACTTTTCATCATTCAATTGTTTAGTTTAATATTCTGATTTTTAGTTAATTTTGACATTGTTTTATCACAAGTCTTCGTGGGATCGACCTCGTACTTACAATTCACTACACTACATAGTGATCTTGTTAGTGATCTTGTGCGCTTGCGAGTTTTAAGTTGTGTGCATTTTAAGTAGCTTATTTCTAGGTTGTTTGGGTGCATACCAAGGCTCTCCTTGTTTCATCCAATTTCTTCTCCTTTCTTCACTAAACCCTAATCTCTCTTTCTAATCTTGCCTTCATCGTTTTGGTTTTAAATCTAAGTAATCAGTCCATAAAAACTTCCAACAGAATCAGCTAATTAAAATGTTTAGATATAAAAGACACAAATAGTGATCATAAAACAAAATTGTGATCTAACCTAGCCAAAAGTCTAAAAAATGGCAAAATGAAACACATAATTTGCAGATAGAAAATTTCACAATCAGGAAAGAAACTCCAAAATCTAAAAGCACATTTACGGTTCAATCTTCACAAAATAATAGAAAGAGATTTGAAGCCTATGGATCCATTATCTTTTACAGAAGGTACAATCAATGAGAATAAAAGGTTCAAAGAGAGTACATAACAAACCTTTGTTCCATATGAACCTTTTACATGGACAGAAATTTCAGATGCATGAGGACCTTGAAATTTAGTTGGCATCCCACAATCAAAAGCATTGTTTTTCTTGTCACTGCATAAGCGATATTCTCGAGATTTGTACATTGTCGACATGTTGGGCATGGAACCCACTTTCCTTGAGACTTTCCACTATGAATTGGCAACTTCTCCATCATTTCAACAAAACCTATGAAGTAGTAATCATCAAAATGCAGCCACCGTAAATAATTTGCACAAATTACACTCATAAGATATGAATAATTCATTAAGGGCCAGTTTGGATACCAAGAACTGTTTGAAATAGAGCTGATTGAAAGCAAATGTTGTTATGTAGTTAGTTCCAAACAGGCCCTGTATTGGTTAGCAATTTCAGATGGTATCAGAGCCAACATGTCCCGGGTTCGAATCCACGGAGGGAAAAAAAGGTCCCATGCCACGTCTTGTGTGCTGGCACATGTGCTTAGGGCAAGAAGGCCCCATGCCGAGTCTTGTGCAGGATCAAGTCCGGGCGGAGAGGGTGTTAAGTAGTTAGTTTGCCAACCCTTTAACGCCTAGGCATTTTGGGTGTATTAGTTAGCAACTTGAGAAGCGTGTCATTGTCTTATAATAAAAGTAAAAATGGCAAACTTGTCATTTAGTAAAAGTTATACGGGCAAAGTTGAAAAAAAAAAAGAAAGAAAAACCAAAAGTCATCTGATTGCTTTAGACGTTGATGTTTTTTGAAAAAGTTACCCTTTTGTTACTTTTTAAAAAGACAAAAGGTCTGTAGTTTGAATCTGAGAAGTTAATGTCAAGCGACCCGTGCAGTAGCTTGAGTAGTTAGTTTCTGTGGCAGTTCGGATCTGTTTAGTGGTGTTATAGACTGCTACATGTAGCAGTTTATGACAGATTTAAGGGGCTTTCTGTACCAGCTGTTTCTTCAGGAGTGCTGCTAACATGACAGATTCAAAACGGGTGTGTACCAGTCTGCTGTTTTATTCTGTCAGAATTCAAGGGAGTGGTATTAGGTTGTTAATGCTGAGTGCTCTAAATTAAGTGCCATCAGAGTTCACGTATCTATTAAATTGGTTCCTTCTTTCTCCTTATCGTCTTTTTAATGGATATATCACAACCTGAAACCTGGATTTCCAATTTAGTCCGTATTTTGAGCAGTGATTTAAAATTTTCCACATTTATGAGACTAGGACATATCGAACTTTGCAGCGGAATCTTTTTCAATCATCAAATAATATATATTCATAACAGAACACAAGTAATAATTAACCTAATTTATTAATCAATTTCAATGGTCTAACAGTTATGAACTAAACCAAAATTAGATAATAATTGTGAAGCGTTCTTTGCCGTCTCTAGACTTCGTCATCCTCACTCTAGTCTTTATATTTCGAAGGTTCCCCTTCATCCACATTAGCATCTTGAGTAGTGAATTTTATTTCTTCACATACAAGTCCCAATTGTTGTATATTAGGTTTACAAAAACTCTTACATCCATAAATTGTTAACAATTGTAGTAAACCCAGCAAGTAAGCATTCTTGTAATACCCCAGGACCCCTGTTATAAAGGCCAGGTTTTTTATTTAATATTTTCTATGCTTAATTACCTTGATTTTCTTGGATTTTATTATTTATCTTGAATAATTATATATTTTATTGGTGGAGATGATTTCCTATATAGATGTATACATAAGTATGTGGGACCCTTTTTGTATAGCATAGAATTCCCTTTTAAATAAATCCCTGGCTTGGAAGGACCCATTAATTATGTGGACTTAAGTTTTATTTGAATAGGTTTTAATTAGTAGATATTAGCAGAAGTTTATGTTCTAAAAGATTATAGTTCTTTAGTAGGACCCATGGTTTAAATGGGTAGTACCTAGTTAATAAGAGGGTTGGATGGGACCCAAATCTTAAGTACCCATGTTCTATCGAAACCCAAATCCCAAATTACACTTGTGCAAGACCTCTGGAGGACTCCTCAATGATATTAGAAAGTGGAGATATTTTAAGGAATTGAGAATAGGAAGTGTAGTTAAAATAAAAGAGGAAGTAGACCTTGCCTATATATGCAAGTCGACAGTGTGGGAAGCACCTCATGATCCACTCTTTTTCTCTAGTTTCTCTTACCTTCCTCTCTTCCAAGCCTAAACCCTAGTTCCTAATCAAGAATTAGCAAGTTTTAAGGGAGATCTGAAGTAGAGAAGGAAGAACCAACAGTAGAAGAGCTTCTCTCCCATCGATAGAGCCATCATAGCATAATCGAGGTGAGTAGAAATTCTTATCTACTTATGAATTATGCCAAATCTGGAATTCTGCGCTATTCTGTTTTTGTGATGAGATTGAAGATATTGGGGATGATTCAATTGATCTTATCAAGCCTTGTATTACTGCTACAGTGTTTTGCAATTCCTGTCGACCATAGCAGTAGCACACCTCTGTTTGGATTTCAAGCAGTAGCACACCTCTGTTTGGATTTCAAACCCTCTTTTCAACACCTAGAATTCTTGTATACTTGTGCATTAATGTTGATAGGATTCTTAGAGATTGGACTCAACTGAAATCAACCGGAGATTGGCATCGAATCCCAGCCGGAATGGGGTTTTTGTAGAATCTGGTCATCATGGGGCAGTTTTATGTTTTGAGATATTGGGCACAGTGGGCCACCCAATCGTCAATCTGACCCGCACATCTGTTAGTAGACTAATGGGCAACCCTCAATGTCAGGTGCCTTTTTGAATTGGGCCCATTTGGGCCCACCATCCTGGCGACCCAAAACCAGGCACGTAAATAGTGTTTTCACAATTTAGAATCTGTTCTAGAGTTTCATAAGTTCTGGAAATTACATAACAGTCCCTGTTGTTCTTGGTTACATTTAATTGAAACTATTTTGAGTTGTTTCTCAAATTATACACCACTGAATTTCACAATTAGGACCCTGTAATTCCCTATTTTTACAGCTGAACCAGTTTGTCATTATTATATTTGAAACTGCTTTTTTATATTTCTTCAGTTCCCGTCTTTCTGAAAGTACAAATTAGGGCCGTTCAAGGTTATTATGCCAGAAAATTGTTTGAGCATGTTTCCTTTAGTTCTTGACTTCTCAAATTTCCACTTAGGACCCTGTTATTTGGATTAATGGTGACTTGAAATATGTTTGTGGATTAAAATACATGACATGTCCTTGTTATTTGGGGATTTCACATGTGTATTTCTTTGATCGATTATTTGATTTGTATGTGCATCTGTTGCGATTAATTTGGTAATTAAGTTTTTCCCTCAAACTTATAAGAGGCCAGTTATGTGATTACCTCTGCACAACAGGATACTAGTAATGAAATGGTGCGGGGCATAATTAAAATCTGAAATTTGTGTAAGGGCTGGTCTCAAGCTTCCTTATTATAAGTATTGAGAACAGTAAATAATTTTATTCAAGTATGAATCACGTTCAAATGATTTTCAGGAATAAAGTGTTTTATATAACATGATTAACCAGGACCAACCCATTGGACCTCCGCTAGACCACTAGCACGTGACCATGACATATATATATATATATATATGTCATTCCCTGACTCATAGGTCAGATATGTTATTCTCCGACCCATAGGTCAGATGTATTCTCTGACTCCCAGGTCAGTTATGTTAATCACCTGACTACAAGTCAACTATTTTCACTGACTGTAGGCCAGCCCTGTTTACATGATACAAGGCATCCATGAGGTATTCAATGGGGGTGGTGCTATCAAGTGGTTAGGGGATTGTCTGGAGGTTAGTTTCAGAAAACCTTGACTGGACTTTAATAAAGGCATTCTTGTTATTACTACAACATTATTATTCCTATTTAACCTGAAATCGTGCACCCATGTAGATTACAATTCTATTCATTTAGTTTCACTGATTGTTGTTTTTGCTGCCCCAATCCAGGTAACCAGGATTTAGAATCTAAGGATTACCATGATGATCAAGGGATAGGCTGCGGCATGCGTTTGTGAGCGACGGATTCACATAGAAGATGAAGATGGACTAGTTTTCATTATTTTAATTAGTTGATCCATTCAAACTACAAAGACTGTTTTGGGATTGTATAATTTATTTTCATTTTTGATATCTCCATTGACATTGAGAATTGGACTATTTTTTTTTTAATAAAAAATTGAGATTTTAGGTAAAAGCCTGTATGCTAACAATGATTTAACTCATGATGGTGTTATGCTACTTGTTGGTTACGATACTGGGTCTGACATGGCCCAGATTTTGGGTCGTTACAATTTCACAAATACATTCATACAAGCTCAATTTGAGTAATAGACACAGTAAAGTAACTTACACAATCTAACAATAAATACCAGTACGCAAAATTATGCAAGAGTAGAGCTACATCAACATGGGGTCATCAAAACAAATCTAAAACATCAAGAAACTACCTAAGCAAATCAGGCAATCCACATAGTCAAATGCATCACGGGATATTATCATTGCCCTCCCATGAGTGTGACGAGGAAAAACAAAGTTGCACTAGATATTCTCTTGACTAAAGGTTGGTACAAAAGTGACAATTGATCACGTTCAAAACAAAAAATTAATTTTCAAATAGTACCAAAATAGATAATCCTTACATAGAGGTGTCTCAGCCGGTGGCGGACCCAGGATTTTCATTAAGGTGGGGCAGAAAATGGTCAATTAAAAAAACCAAAATCAAAGCCAACTGCCAATAATCTCCACTTATTGCATGATTGAAAGACATTATTTATTTAATTTTTTGGCAAATTAAGTATAAAGAACTCGCATCATACTAGAAGAAAAATGGAACCACCGCTAAAACACTCATGTTTCCTAAAATCATAAAAAGAATATTAAAGGTCTCGTGACTTTATATTGATCGAAACATGCGGTCAAAGGAGAGGAAAAAACACATCTTTCATTGCACATAGCATAATCCGAGTAGAACAAAGCAAGAGAGCAAAAGGAAATAGAATTTTCTTCTTGTAATACATTTCTTCCCAAGAGCAGGAAACTATTTTATCCAAGATGTGATTCATCAACACCAAATCGACCTGCAATAGTGACTAGAAGCGGATCACATACCAAGTCACGTACAGAACCTCCACAAATCCCATAGAATAAGAGAGCAGGGGACTTCTTGGTACTTGAACAAAGGGCTGTAGAACAGACCACAAAATTTTCTTCCTATAAGTGACAACAATTGTCTGCAGATCCCCACAGCCTTTATCTCCATTATTCGTATGAAACCGTGCAACCTCATGAAATCCGCGATGGAGGTGTTCTAAAGAAGTTGCTTGATGCTGCCAAGCTTGTGGAATTTCAAATGAAGAGTACTTTAAAGATGTAGGGTTTCAGAGGAGAGTTTAAAGTACCTTCCATTGAGAGGAGGGAGAGATGCGATTGATCGGGATTTTGTATTGGAAACAGGGTTTTTCGAGACCTGGAGTAGGGGCATTGATATAGGCCAGACTACTGGACCACATTTGAAAGTTTACTCCAGAAGGCCCAAAGCCCACAAGGCCCAGCCATGACAGAATCTTGGATTACCCACGGCAGTTTATAGATTTAAATCTTCTAGATGATTTCTTAAATTTAGTAGATTTATTAGATTTCTAATAATTGATATGATTTAGCAGAATTAAGGAGTTTCTAAAATTATATAGCTTGATTAGTAAAATTATGTTAAGACTTTATTATATAAAGGATGTAATCCTTTCTCTTGGGATATACAAAAATTAATGAAAATTGAGTTCTCTCAATCATGTGTTTCTCTCTTGTTTGTGGTGTGAGACCAAGACATCCTACCCTAAGCCGTTTGGCTTAGAGAATAGCCCGTTTGGCTATCTCCTTCGTTCCTTGCACTGCTTCAATTTGTAACAGAGAGCATTGGATAAACCGAACGACATGACTAACCATTCGTATAATCCATCTTTAGTCTGACTCATTACATCCATCCACATCCCTCTCCCAGAAACCCTACCTACCCCAACACCCCACAACAGCCACTCCAGAATCAATCCCAGCCCTCAATCAATTTCTCCCAAAACCCTAAAATCCCCAAATCATCACCAATCCACAAAAACCCCAAATCACGACCTCCCTTAGCCAATTGAACCCAAATCCCTAAGGGGTCGTTTGTCTACACCCATTTACATATGTAAATGGTGAATATGTGTAATATTTACGTATCAATCATGTTTGTCTATAATTATTTACGCATTTTGAGTGTAAATCAGATGTGTAAATGGTGTGAAAATGAGCCCATTTTCACACCAAGATTTGAACACCTGTTGAGGTGCTCTTTCAAAGAATACCCGTTGTTGGAGGCGGACGGTTTGGTATTAGGGCATTTCCGTGAAATAGGTTCCAGGTTCGAAACCCCTCCAATGCATTAGAAAAATAATAATAAAAGAGGCCTCAAAGTTTGGACATTTCCATGAAAGTGGTTCTGGGTTCGAAACCCCCCTCCAACACATTAGAAAAATAATAATAAAAGAGGTCTCCAAACTGATGATTTTAAAGGACAATATTTGTAAGACAAAAAAACATATTAGAAGATTAAAGTGGCTCCAATGATTTTAAGGGACAAAATCTGTAAGACAAAATACATACTGATAATAAAAATTTTAAGGGACAATCTATAAGATAAATATATCAATGAATTTTCTATATCAACTTTTAACTAGTTAATTATCTTATTATTTTAGTTTTCTTCCAATATCTCAATGATTTTTCTAAAGTTATTTATTATTGCAATAGTTTAAAAATCTTTAAACGTGTATATATGAATGTAAAAGAGAAGAAATAATGTATTTTATATAGCATTATGGCATCATTCAAAACTAAATATTAGCATAAAGCCTATGAGATGCGTGGGTTAAGTTTTATGCAAATTGAATAATGAATTAAGATCAATATTGAATTGAATATCAATTAATAAAAATATTAATAATAATGCTATTTGCTTAACCGTCAAAATATAAATTCATATTTAATTAACCAAACATGTTGAAATGTATTTTTGTGAAGGTGGTCACTGATAGAAATGTATTTCTTTTAAAAGTATATTTCATGTTGAAAGACATGCTCTTTTTGAAGGATCTAAAATACAAATGACAATGTTGATATAAAATGGACATTTTTTTTCCTTTTTAAATCATTATATTAGAATTTAATTTAATGAATAAGTATATCATTTATAAAATCTTTTAATACATTTACACATATCATTGAAACAAATATGGAAAAATAAATCACATATGTAAATGATGCGAAAATAGTGTTATTAGACAAACGTTGTAAAAAAAATGCATGTGTAACGTTACATACTTAAAATGTGAATATTCATCATTTACATGTGTAAATTGTATTGACAGATCCCATGTGTAAAAGACAAACGACCCCTAAGTCCGTGAACCCCAACAACCCCCCCGTCCGAGCACCCAGACCCCAAAACCCAGCCCCATCCCACCACTTCGCTTCCATCACCACCACCCAGAGAAAAAAAAAAAACACAAGGAAAAAAGAAAAGAGAGAAGACTGGAAGAAACAAAGAACCAACGAACTAAAAAAAAAAAAGGTACATACCTGCGCCGTCGCCGATCACCATCGCCGTCTGCGTCGCAGGCTAGTTACGTCGCCCCGTCAGCCTCCACCCACCGAAGTCGCCTACGCCCTTTCGACTTCCATCTCCCCTTCATCTTCGAACAGCAACGAAAGCGTTTGAAAATCCCCTTTTCTCCTTCTGCGCGCATCAGTCCCGAGGCAACATCAGGTATGTGGGACACGGCCCGCAGGCCCTCTTCCCCTTTCGGGCCCTAGTTTAGGTCGAGCCCGACCCAACAGCAAGTAGCAGTTAAAAAAAAAAAAAGAAAAAAAAAAGAAGCAGCAAGTCAGCATGTCTACCCCAATCCCGACTACTCGCACCGGCACCACATTTAGAGGTAAATTCACAGACCGCTAGCGTGATAGCTACATCATGGAGTTAATGGACAGAATGGATAGGGTTGAAGAACGTTTTTGGAGCACGCCTCATCCGGGCAACCGAAACAATGACAACCCTGGACCTTCTACCAACAAAGACGGCAGTAAGGCACAAGGGGGAAACAACCGTCAGGCAGGTGTGGAAAATTCTGTCAATGGTGAACCACAGGAAACTTGTCGACAATTTATGGAGCGCATTATGGATGAAATTGATTGTGAAGACCATCATGGCTGACGAGTTGACATCACCAAGAAGGTACGTGTTGATGTTCTTGATTTCTTCGGACGCATGGATGTGAAAGTCTTCACTGATTGGATTACAGCCCTTAAAGATTATTTTGAATGGTACAATATGGAAGAAGACAAACGCGTTTCCTTTGTCAAGATGAAGATGAAGGGTGTAGCACGTGTTTGGTGGCGGGGTATTGATGACTGGAATGCTAATTATGGTAGACGTCCTATCAGCACATGGGAGGAGATGAAACAGAAACTTGAGGATAAATATCTACCGGTTGACTATAGTGATTCCCTCTATGATCAACTAGTAGACTGTAAGACTAGGGACCTCCGCTGTAGATGATTTTCACAAAAAGGTTTCATGATCTCATGGTGCAATGCAAGTGTCTGAAACTGATCGACAGGCTATCACCAGATACAAGAAAGGACTGATCAAGAGATCCAAAGGGAGTTTACTAACAACTTTTACAGCATTGAAGAAGTTCATCACTTGGCACTCCGCGTCAAAGATCGTTGCGCTATTCTTATTCAAGGCGTTTTGGTGACCTCTCCAAAGGAGAACCTCCGATACGACTTATCAGCGGGTTGCTCCAGCACAAAACTCAACCTGACAACCTCCTCTACAAAAATTCCAACAGGCAAACACCTCCTCAGAATCAAGCAAGACCTGCAAATTTTGCAAACAAAGGGAAGAATGCCTGTCAATTCTTTACGCCTAAAGCAGGACATCGATTGCTTTCGATGCAAAGGCAAAGGACCACTATGCTTATGAATGCCCAGGTTCAAAGAATCTTCACTATGCACATAGTGAAGAGGATGCCTCTGATACGAAGCCTGTTGATGAAGAAATTGAAGCTAAAACACCTTATGAAGAGCAAGCACCCCCGCCTGAAGAAGACAATCATTCCTTCTATCAAGCTGAAATAGAAGGACGAACATTATTCATTCGTCGCCTCTTCATTACTACCGAAGAGGAAGCTGAAGATTGGAGGTGGACCACCATTACTTCGCTCTATGGCAAAAATGTCGTGACAGATTGTGCAATCTCGTCATAGATGGAGGAAGCGAGATGAATGTGATCTCCCAAGAAGTAATTGACAAGTTGAAGCTTTCAACAAAAAAACACCCGAAGCCTTATAAGGTCTCTTGGGTGAATGATTCAGCCATTCCAGTAACCAAGCAGTGCCAAGTAACATTTCGAATTAGTGGTTATGGAGATTATATTTAGTGTGATATTATCCCCATGAATGTTACTCATATTCTGTTGGGAAGATCTTGGCTTTTTGATAACAAAGTCCAAAGTGATGGGGAAGCAAACACCCATACTCAAATCATGTTTGGGCGAACTCTTTAGAGAGGAACAACGCTCGGTGACTCAGACAACACTTGCACAGAATGCCCCTGTTGCTCCTATCGATGTTGCTTATATAGCCCGGGGTAAGCCTCAAGCACGAGACATGAGCAAGGTCAAATGTTTTTGCTGCCACAAACTCGGACATGTTTCTACTCAGTGCGACCAGAAGTTTTGTTCCTACTGCAAAACCAAAGGTCATGTTCTTCCACAATGCCGGACGCGACCTTAGAATAGGCCACAGCAACAGAGAGCATATTCTGCACATCTTCCTGAACCTACTTCAACAGTCAAGTCTGCACCACCTGCTGCCATTTCTTCTTCTACCCTTACTCCGAGATGGTCCAACAAATGATCATAAGTGCTTTCTCTGCACTTGGCCTGTCAACTAAACCAACATCTTTAGTATCCACCTTGTATATTGATTCAGGGGCCTCCAATCATATGACTCTCCTGCCAATATGACTCATATTAAGGAGTATAATGGAGACCTCAGCATCAATACTGCTGATGGTGGCAATGTTCCCATTACCGCTGTTGGCCAGGTTCCTTACTCCTTACTCTTACATAATGTTTTTCTTTCGCCTCGCTTAACCACAAATTTGTTATCCATTGGTTAACTTGTTGATAGTAATTGTTCCCTCCTTTTTTCTTGCTCTGGTTGTGTTGTGCAGGATCAAGTATCGGGGAAGGTGCTAGCGACGGGCCCTAAGCAGGGTCGACTGTTTCCTCTCCAGATTTCAAAGGGAGACAAGAAAGGCTCCCTTCGGAGTCTGCTTTGTTCTCTCATTTTAGTCATAATAAATGCCAGTTGTGGCATAATCGTTTAGGACATCCTAATTCCAAAACTTTGATGTTTTTATTAAATTCTGGTTTGATTAATGATAAAGTTTCTTTTAACGATGTTTCTTTTAATTGTGATAGCTGCAAGATAGGAAAGGGAAAACCCTTCCTTTTCCTCTTCATGATTCTTTAGCCATGAAATGTTTTGATATTGTTCATAGTGATGTCTGGGGTATTGCACCTATTATCTCTCATTCTCATTATAAATACTTTGTTACATTCATTGATGATTATAGTCGTTTTACTTGGATTTATTTTTTGCATTCTAAGTCTTGTGTTTTCTCAGTTTTAAAAGTTTCTTGTCGTATGTTGAGAATCAATTTTCCACTACCATTAAAATTCTTAGGTCTAATTCGGGGGGGAGTATGTTTCTAAGGACTTTCATACATTCTTGCAATCCAAAGGCATTATCTCCTAGCGATCTTGTCCTTACACCCCCCCCCCCTCCCCCAAACAAAATGGTGTGTCTGAACGGAAAAACCGACATCTCTTAGATATTGCTCGTTCCCTTTTGTTAGCATCTTCTGTTCCTACTAGGTTTTGGCCCGAAGCACTCTCAACAGCTGTGCATAATAAACCGTTTACCTTCCTCTAGATTAGACAACCAGACGCCTTTTTTTTTAGACCTTTTCAAAAACATCCTCTATGATCATCTTCGTCCTTTCGGGTGTGTGTTTTGTTCTTCTCCCTCCCAATGAGTGCACTAAGTTAATAGCAAGGTCCTCCATATGTGCCTTTCTTGGTTATGCTCTTAATAAAAAAGGTTATCTATGTTATGATTCTACAGCCAAAAGAATTCGGGTGTCTCGCAATGTCGTGTTTTTTGAAAATCAATATTTCTTTCCAAGGCATGGTAATTCAAATGATGCTCTCTTTATCTTTTTTACCACCCTTTTCAAATGCAATGTGCCTCCACCTGTTACTCATTTTAAGCTGAATTTTATGTATGAAAGACAAAAGGTTACAAATGATCCTGCCTTTTGGGTCTCCCATTACGCCTACCATCCCTGCACGTGATCCACCTCCGGAGCCTCTTGTTCTTCGCCGATCCACTCGCCACATAAAGCCACCTGATCGTTATGGCTTTACTCATGCTTCATTATTAACCACTTTGTCATCTGTTTCTATCCCTAACTCATACTCTCAGGCAATACAACATGATTATGAATTCAGGCTATGCAGGAAGAACTTATTGCTCTTCAAACAAATCATACATGGGACGTTGTTACCTGTCCATCTATCAAACCCATTGGATGCAAATGGGTATACTCGGTGAAATTGAAGTCTGATAGATCCTTGGATCGGTACAAAGCCCGTCTGGTTGCACTTGGAAACAGGCAAGAGTATGGTATTGACTCTGAGGAGACTTCTGCTCCGGTGGCCAAAATGACGACTGTATGCACAGTTCTTGTGATAGCTGCCTCTCAGTCGTGGCCCCTGTATCAGATGGATGTGAAGAATGCATTTCTTCATGGGGATCTTAAAGAGGAAGTCTACATGCGTCTCCCTAAAGGATTTCCTTCTTCCAAGACCGATGTCACTCGTTTATGACGCTCCTTATATGGTCTTAAACAGGCACCCCAAGCCTGGTTTGACAAGTTCCAAACCACTCTCCTTCAATGCAAATCATATTGTTTACTTTTGAGGCTATTTTTTATAGTCTGACAATGCTTGCCGTGTAGGTGACAAATCATCCTCAAATTTCAAGGAGGCTACAGTGGCCGAGGAGACCTCGTAGGGGATAAAGGAACGGAATGTCGATCATGTCTTCTAGGCATCGCTTAGGCATGGTGCTGCATCATGCATTTGAGAGATAACCTCTTATGGGAAATAACTTCATTTTAAGAATAGTTTTCATTTTGTATCTCTCATTTTGAAGAATGACTTATCTTTTTGGTGTAGCCATATTTGTAAATAATAATTTTGGATACCATATAAACTTTAACATTCTAATGAATACTGTTATTTTTGCATGCTCTTTTATTCATTTGGTACTTAAGTATTTGATAAGCACCTAAACGTATTATTTAGGCCCTTAAATGGCGTCTTTATTGTGTCTTGGGATGATCCATGTGCTTAATTGTAAAATTTTCATATTTGCAGGTGTTTTAGGTGAAGGGAGTAAAGTTTGAGATAATTGGAGGGACATGGCCTTAACCTAGAGCAAGCTGGGCAACACTCGCTGCTGGCGTTCGGACGCCAGCACAGTGGCGTCCGGACGCCAATCTTAGGGTTATGATTGCTGGTGTCCAGACGCCGGCACAGTGGCGTATGGATGCCGATTACGGGGTGAATCCGTTTTGTTATGCGGTTTGGAGGAGAATTTGAGAGAGATATACAAGGAACCCCAAAAACGAGTTTGAGGGTTATCGAAAGATTGGAGAAGGCAACCGGAGGCTGGGTTTAGGGTAGCATTGAAGCATTCCAAGGAGCATCAATGGAGGCTTTATCTCCCACCAAGTGTAACTAACTCTCTATCTTAGGGTTATGATGAAGCCCGAGTCAAGTACTTTGGCAATGTATAAGTTCTAGGGTTTTGCTTGAAATGTTTTGATTACATGATGTGAATGCTACCCATTTATGGGTTTTATCATTTAATGTTATATCTAGCTTTAGTGTTCAATTCTTGTAGTCTTGAATGCTATTCATGTAATGGTGCTTGAATGTATGTGATGTTTAGGTCCAAGATAATCTATGCCCTAGAGATAGGTTATGCACTTATGCCCAAATCAAAACCACATGATCCACTTGGTGACTCCATGGAGGCTTGTAGCCAAAATGGGTCTTTGAAGCATTGATATTGAAACCCTAGGTATTCACTTGCCATTGTACAAGGCTAGGGTGGATTCATACCCTAATACCTTCCTTTCATTGAAGCAAAGTCCATTCTCATTTAGATAATTTAGGAACCAAAACCCCAAACAAATTTTCTTTCT